>JANIJH010046879.1:0-10356 GCA_024520975.1 Erythroxylum areolatum | reverse complement strand
TGTCACATAAGGTATGAATACTCATCCTATGACAATTTACTATTTTACCCTTCCAGTCGGGGGTGGGATGTTACATTGCACTAGAGCTTCTTTAAGCTGACTAAAACCTAATGTAGCTTTTTATGACCACCTAAAGTTGTTTTGGTACAACAATTAATTAAGTGGTTTACTAATTTGACCATACCCTATAATAAACCTCCTATAATACCTTGCCAACCCGAAAAATTCAAAGTTATTTCAATGTTTGAGTTTAAGGTCACTCGTTAATAGCATAAGTCTTTTCAAGATTAGTAGCCACTCCTTAAGCACTAATAACATGTCCTAATCATTTTACTTCTCTACTAGCAAAGGAACATTTTAACTGTTTAACATATAGTTGTTAATAGTTGAATTCCTATAATACCTTACTCAACATGATATCTCCAACTCTCATTATATACATGTATGTAATAAAAAAAACACCACCATTGACTTCCTAAAGTAAGTTTTATGCACATCATTTTTGTTAGCTCAAAGTTTATATTTAACGATTTTGATGATAACTATATAATATTCCAAAATTTAAATTGTATTTATTTCCTTTTATACATAATAATTTTTTTTAAAGGAAATAAAGTCATAGGAAAATTACTTCCCTTCTTGCAGGAACCTTCTTAGTAAACTTTCTTTATTAACATCCGTGAGGATCTTACCTTTTCGAACAATTAGCTCCGAAAATTTTTTTTCTAGTAGAGATGATATTAAAAATCCAAAGTTAACTTAAAATTAAGAGAAAGCAATGGCTAGTTCAAAAAATTGACTATTTAAAAAAGAGCAACAACACTTGTGAAGTAATGAACATACACAGACTTTTGAAACATTTAAGCAGCATTTATATTCTTGAGAGTCATATCATTCTTATTGTGCCTTAAAAAGTGAAATCACTCTATCAAGAAAGAAATTGTTATTTGAGAACTTACTTTTGATTTTACGTTTTATTTTCTATGAGCTTTTAGAAGTTTGTTATACACTTCGAGTGAGGAAGGCTAGAGAACCTAGAAAATATATACTTGTGGGCTTAGAGAGGCTTGTCAAATTTAATACCCAGGTTTTTATACTGAAATACTCAAGTTGGATACTTGGAGACTGGACGTAGGATTGGTTGTTAGTCAAACCAGTATAAATCTATTATGTCATTATTTCTTTCTTGCTAAGTTTTAAATTTCCATGTTATAAGTTTGTGTTTTCAAGAGGTTCTTTTAGTTTTTCAATAGGCT
This sequence comes from Erythroxylum areolatum, assembly GCA_024520975.1. Lineage (NCBI taxonomy): Eukaryota > Viridiplantae > Streptophyta > Magnoliopsida > Malpighiales > Erythroxylaceae > Erythroxylum > Erythroxylum areolatum. The sequence goes on along the minus strand of JANIJH010046879.1, from coordinate 9,100 downwards.
CCTTCTATTTCTATAAAGCAAGAGGTTCTTTTTGCTTTAACCATCAACAAGCTCCAATCAATTAATAGGCTTATTTCTATTTGAGCTCTAGCAAGCTCCTATTAATTGGCAACCCCCTTTCTTGTTGAGCACAAATAGGATCCTTTCGATCAATAGACTTATTTCATATTTTAAATAACTAACGAGATCCTTTCATTTTAAACTTTAACAAATTCCTTTCAAAATTTAATAGGACCTTTCCATTTATGAGCCCATTTTGTTTAAGAAGGATTTTAAATATTTAAAATACCTTGTAAATTTTTTTAGACATAATTCACCACTCTCTTGCGTGTGTTTGCTTTATCATTTGGTATTAGAGCGAGGTTTCACATTTATTGTGTTTTATAGGATGTGATAGATCATGGCAAACAACTTAAGAAGCCTAGAAGGACAATTCATCTCAAAGCCTTTTTATTTCAATGGAAACAACTACTCTTATTGGAAAGAGAGAATGACCATCTATCTTCAATCAGTGGATATCAAAATCTGGCAAGCTAGAGCTACACCTGTTGCTATTGACCACGTACAAGTGTGAACTAATGTCGATAGAAGAAATGCACAACTACATACTAAAGCAAGACATCATTTGATCTGTGCACTATCTCCAGAAGAGTACGAAAAGATATCCTACTATTATACATCAAAAGAAATATGGGACAAGCTTCAATTTACTTTTGAAGGAACGAATGAGGTAAAGAAACATAGAATAATTCTTTTAGTACATCAATACGAGACTATTTTGCATGAAAAATGGAGGAATAAAAGACGAATTCTTCGGACATTTCAACAACGTCATCACTACCTTGAAAAACTAGGGTAAGATATATCCAAATGACAAGCTATGAATGAAAATTCTAAGATCATTACCAAAGTAATGGAGACCTAAAGTGACAGCTTTAGAAATCGCATCTCAAGACAATCTCACTTGATTAGTTAGGAAACTTAATGATTCTTGAAGCCGAGTTTAGGCAAGATGAAAGATTCACATACAGAAGAGGAATGACACTAAAAGCATTTGACGAATCAAATCTATCAAATGATATATAGAGTTACAAATAGATGGAGATAACGAATTCAGCTTTATGCTCAGAAAATATGCTCGCTTCTACAAAAAGAAGATTATGAAGAAAAGATAAGAAAACAAGCAAACTGGAACAAGTTCCTATTGGCAGTAGTAATACATAAAATAATCAAATCATATGTTATCACTATAAGAAGCCTAGATATACTAGACTAGAATGGCCTCTTCTTCAAAAGGACAAGACAGAAAATAGAAAACCCAAAAAGCATGCTATGAATACAACTTGGTTAGATAAGGATTTTGATAACTTTGAAAAAGAAGACTTTGAGGAAGTCAACAATGTTTGCTTTATGGCTAAATCAGGAGATGATGAGGTATATTATTTTGATTTTGATATTGAAATTGATGAATTGAGATATACATATCATGACTTATATGATTAGTACAAAAAATTAACAGTGCAGTATTTCAAAAAGGTTTAGAAGTAAAAAAATAATGATGAATCTTTAACAAATAAGATTAAATTATTATAATCAAAAAATAAAGATTTGTTATCTAAAATCACTTCTCTTGAAAATGATAGTAAACAAACATGTTTTGAAACAAATGTTTGGAACAAATATTAATTTAGTTAGAAAACTCATTACTTGAAAATGACTCTGCTAAGATAAAACAATTAGAAGAGAAATTTAATGCTTTAAAACTCAAAAAAGAAAAATGTTCTAAGAAAATTATTTCTCTTTAAAAGAGATCTTGTTAATATTGTTAATGGTAGAAACAGTCTTGATGCATTACTTGAGAGTGGTAAATATGTTTTTGATAAGACCAGAATACGATATAATGAAAATGACAATATCAAACCACAAAAAAAAAAAATTAATCTAGTAGTAGTTGTAGCCAAAACAATAGGAACCTGGTAAGTGGCAAAAATCATAAAAACTATCATTCACCTATTTTGTGTGATTACTGTGGTACACATGGTCATATTTGTCACTCTTGTTACTTTTGAAAAATGAAAAAACCATGTTGACTGTGGTACTAACGTGAAAGGACCTAGAAAGATTTTGGGTACCTAAATTGAGATAATACACTCTACAGATATGCTTCAAAATGGAGACAAAGGAAAATCAATGGATAGTTGATAACGGCTATTTGAGACACGTGACAAATGAAATATTGCATTTCAACTATATTGAAAAGAAAGATGGAGGTATTGTTGTCTTTGCCGATAAAAACAAGACAAAGGTCACCAAAATTGGTAAAATTAGTGATTCTAACTCTGCTTTTATTGATAATGTTATTTTTGATTATGGATTGAAACATAACTTGCTTAGTATAAGTCAATTATGTGATAAAGGTTACATAATTACTTTCTATGCGTCACACTGTGAAATAACTGACAATCTTAATAATAATATTGTATTCGTTGGTCCTAGAAATCAGAACATATACTGTGCCTAATTGGAAGATGTATCTTCTCAAAGTGACAAGTGTTTTGTCTTAAAAAATGGGATTCACTTATCTGGCACAGAAGATTTGGACATGCTAGCATGAACATTTTATCAAAATTGTCCAAAAATGAGTTAGTAAGAGGATTATCGAATTTGAAATTTGAGAGCAATCAGGTTTATGAAGCTTGTTTAAAAGGAAAACAAATCAGAAGCAGCTTCCCTCTTAAAAATATTGTGACTACTAACCAACCACTTGAACTCGTACACATGGATTTATTTGTTTCTACTGGGACTCAAAGTTTTGATGGCAAACATTACAGTTTTGTTATAGTAGATGATTTTTTCAGATTTACATCATTTTTATTTCTATCAAATAAACATGATACTTTTGAAGCCTATGAGAAGTTTTGCAGGAAATTTTATACTGAAAAAGGGTATTGCATTACATCAATTCAAAGCAATCATGAAGGTGAATTTGATAATAATAAATTTGAAGACTTCTGCAACAAAAGTGGTATAACTCACAACTTCTCATGCCCAAAGACTCCTTAGCAAAATGTAGTTATTGAGAGAAAGAACAAGACTCTCGTAGATATGGCCAAAACAATGTTATGCGAAAGTGGCCTACCTTATGATTACTAGCCAGAAGTTGTTTTAACTGCTTATTATATACTCAACAGGTGTCTCATAAAACCTATTCTGAAAAAGAACCCCTATGAATTATGATAAGGAAGAAAACCAAATGTTGCTTACTTTTAAGCATTTGGATGCAAGTGTTTCGTCCTAAACAATGGAAAAGATAAACTTGGAAAGTTCGATGCGAGATCAAATGAAGCTATTTTTTAGGCTATAGTACTACTAGTAAAGGATTTAGAGTATATAATAAAAAACAAAGAAGGTAGAAGAATTGATACATGTGGTATTTGATAAAGCACTACATTCAACAACAACAACTGACTCAGATGATGAAGAGCATCCATTAGTACCTAAAAATACATTGGAGAATCAAACTGCACCTATAATACCTTCAAAATTACAAAATCAAAAAAGGCCCTCTAAAGTTAGAACAGAGCAAGCTCCTTCATCTTAGCAGGAGCCTATGCAACAAAAAACATTGAGAGAGTGAAGAGGTATTTATACACATCAATATATTCTAGGAGATCCCTCTGAAAGTCTAAGAATAAGATCATCGTTCAAGAATAACTTTGTTGCTCTCATCTCACAAATAGAACCAAAGACTATTGAAGAGGCCTCACTGACAAAAGCTAAGTTTCATTTATAAAAGACGAACTGAATTGATTTGACAAAAACAAAGCTTGGAATTTAGTACCTCATCCTCAAAATAAGTTAATCATTGGGACTCAGTGGGTATTTCAAAACAAACTTGATGAAAATGGTAATGTAACATCCCATTACCATAGAGCATATATCGACATTCTAGAGAATATCTGAGCACATACTCATAGAAGCAGCATGTTAGAGAAGTCACTTCAACTTATCATGACATCGTATAAAACATAAGCATTTCGAAGAACTAAGTTTCCTCATATTATTCATATTCATGAGCTTATATTATCATTACATTCTATAATCCATGTATTTACATTACCAAAGACATATGAGATTCTTTGCAATTGATTCACAAACATAAACATTCATTACACTTATAATTCATATTTATACAATACGTAACATGTGAAAGTTCATAGCTTTATATAACGTGTACAACATAAAATTGGGTACTGGACCAAAATAATCTAACTAGATGCTTCCGAATCAACTAATTAGATCTTTGAGCCATTCTTGGTTCCAAAATGGACAATACTAGGCCACTACTATTCTTAAAAACTAAGTCACCCCAGTATGTGAAAATCAACGTTACAATTTTGATGAGTCTATGAACTCAATTAATGAACCGTCATTAATGTGTTCACTCAAGTCAGGACACAACATCACAATTATTTTGAATTGCTTTTTAGGAACCTTAAATTTTTGGTTTTATTCAATAACAGTTGTTATGCTATCAAAAATTTTAACGAAAGTTACTTTTAAAAACTTCCACTCTAACTTTTTTTTATATTGAGTTAAAATATTTTGAAGAAAAGGGAAAAGGCTTAGCTCTAGGGGAACTTTCTAGTTGGATTGGATATCGACTAGAGGGTTTTCGTGGGGTGCAAGATAGGTCACCTAGTCATCAGGAGAGGGGCTTGCCATCTATTGTGTCATTCTTTCTCTCTTCCTAATTTTTAAATTTCTGCATTATAAGTTTGTGTTTTCAATACGCTCTTTTAGTTTTTCAATAGGCTCCTTATGTTTCTATAAACCAAGAGGTTCTTTTCGTTTTAAGTGTCAACATGCTCCTATCAATTAACAGGCTTATTTCTATTTTAGCTCTAGCAGGCTCTTATCGATTGACAGGCCCCATTCCTTTTTAGCACGAATAGGATCCTTTTGATTGATAGACTTTTTTCGTATTTAAATAACTAACAGGATCCTTTCTTTTTAAACGTTAATAGTTTCCTTTCGAAGTCTAATAGGACCTTTCCATTTATCAACCTATTTTGTTTAAAAAGGATTTAAAAGATTTAAAATACCTAGCAAATTTTTTTTACACATAATTCCCATCCGCCCCCCTCCCTATCCTTGCATGCGTTTGCTTTGTCAATTTGGATCCATCCATTCTAATTTGACAATAACTTGCTTTGAAGTCAATTTTGGTGAAATATTCAGCCCTATATAACTTATCAATTAAAGCTATGAGGAACTTATATTTAATAGTGATCTTATTTAATGTTCTATAAACCTCACAAAATCTCTAATTTTATATTTTTTTCTTAAGTAATATTATAAGTAAAGTAAAAGAGTTTACCCTATTTTAAATTATGCCTTTTTCTTATATTTCTTCTACTAATTCTTACGCTGCTTGTTTCTAATCTTCCATATATCTATATGGCTTTAAGTTTTCTATTTTAACTCTGTCCGTCAATGTGGTTTTATGATAATAGAACCTTCACAGAGGCATATCTTTAGGTTCCTGAAGCATATCACGATATTCTTTTAACATGTACTATAATTCACCTATTTGCTCACCAGTTAGATAAGTTAATCGATCCACTATCATAGTATTGAAATTTATTTGTGAATCATTCCACAAACTGATATGATGATCTTATAGTAGAAATAGGAACTAACATACTACTACTTAGCCCCTAAACATTTATCTATATGCTCCCCCTTTATTTTTAGCACTCTCTTGTTCATTCCACTTTGTAATTCAATTTTCTATGCCCTACAACCAAACCTCATCATCCCTCTGTTATAATTGTAGACAATTTCATTTAAAGTTGATAGCCATTGACCCTAAAATCCTCGTCACTCCCTTTAATGTTTATAATCAGTGCATTCATACAAAATTCTTAACCATACCCATTTAAACCACTTGCATCTCTTATGATATATGATTTGTAACCCTCCTCTTACTAGTATCATCACTGGTTCTATCTCTTTAAATTTTTTAATCCTTATTCATAAACTTTCCATCTATAAAGTTATGTGTGCTTCCTACATCCACCAAAATGTATTTTAGTTTTCCCTGACATCTTCCCAATACTTTCATCTATTGAAATTTGGAAGAAATGTTACCTATCATAGCTTGTAAAGATATTGTAAATTGCTCTAATTCTTATAATTGTTCTTTTTTATACTCTTCTCTGCCTTCCTCCACCACATACATATTCATCATCTTCTTCTTGCTTATGAATAAGGATGTATTGTTCCTCACACCAAAAAATAAGACCTTAACTCTTTTTTCATCTTTGTTGCTTATATTATTTGTTCTTTTGCTCATTTCCTTTTATATTGGTTCTTATTTTTGGGTTAGATAATATACCTAATACTTGTTTTTGGACTTGTTTCAACTCTTATCGTAACCATAACACCTTTAAGCCACCACTTCATGTGTCTTGGACATATTATAAGCTTATTGTAAACTTCTTTTAGGTCCAAATGTTTACAGGATAAATTTAGAATCGAGACCCTTTAGGAATAGGATCACTAGATAAGGTTCTATCATCACTAATTTGTGTGATGGAAAGTTAAATCTTGCACAATATTTTTTAATTGACCCTTCTTACTTTATTTTCATTAGGTCCCTAATTAGATCATCAAACATGGCCTATCCAAATCTCCATTCTAACGCCAACATATATTTTACCTAGCTTGTTTCTTCCACTGTTAGTTTATTCCTCATATAAAATTGAAGTCATCCCAATTTATCTCTTCAAAGTACATTTTTACTAATCACAATTAATGGTGTCTTGTCTAAGTAGAAAAACTAGTCACACTTGTATTTCCAATTACTCAATCCATCTCCTTTGAGCATTGAAAACTAGAGTTTAGAGTTTTGTACCATATCGACTAGTACCAGCTGAAAGGTACCATACCTATTAAAAAATGCTACAAAACTTAGCTCTTTGGTACCAATCATCAGTACCAGTCAGTATTGGTGATTTCGTGTGTTATCGACTGTTACCAGCCAGCATTTAAAATACCAATTGGTATAGTAAACTTTTAAAAAATTAAAGACTTTTTTGCAAAAAGAATTAACTACTCCCCTAACATCTGCCTCTAATTTTACCCTCTCTCTCCTCTCCTAACCATCATCCCTCATCCTAGCCTTGTCTCCTATGTCATGCTAGTAGCCTTCTCCGAAGGATCTGAAGCTTCACGCCTCCGTTATGTGCTTTGTTTATGAAGGCTTACATAAAAACTTACTGCAAAGGCAACAAAGGGAGGATTCTTTTACCCTATCTCACGGTATGTTGATTCTACGAGAGGTTCAACTTGATTCCACCTATTCAAATATCTTTGCTCAATCAACAATGAATAATGGTGATTTTCTAACAACGTGCCACTCAGTCACTTTTTAGACTGTAATTTTTTTAGTCAATCACTCTGTTTTTGTTATCTTCTCAAGTATGCTTTATACGTACTTACAAAGTAAAAACTAATCAAGCGTATAATAATCTATAAACATGACCAAAGTGCGTATAATAATCTATAAATGTGATAAAATAAGAAGTACCACTCCTTACCCTCACATTTAATGGTCCACAAATGTCAGAATGGATTAATTGTAAAGGAAATTTTCACCTTTGAGCCTTTGCAAAAGTTTTTTGGTTAACATCTTAGCGAGTAGACCTAAAAGACCTTTTATGGCTAGCCTTTTCATTCTATCTTGCCTAATATGGCTCACTCTATTGTGCCATTTTTGTGAATCATTATTTCTATTCTCAATAAAAGTAAGCAGCAAAAATGAACTGTTATGATTATTGGAATTATTAATAATATCTAAAACCATAAAATGATTCATAAAAAAATAGAAACATAATAAATTGTTCCAAAAAAAATCTAAACGATTATTCTCAAGCATCATGCGAAAACTAAACTTAAGCAAAGTAATAACATAAAGTAAATTTTGTCGAATATCCAGAGCATAAAGTACGTCATGGAGATATAATGGGCGACATTTGCATCTCCAATTTATAAGAGTTGATGCCATGCACATCAATACTAGAATCATTCCCCATGTATACTTTAATGCTACTAACTAGAATACAACGATGATTAACGAACCCTACATGGTCCCTTATGATGTGGTTGGTTGCACCTGAGTTTGGAATCCATGCACAGAGAGATTTAGCAACTAAGATAGTAGTAACTACATAGCAAGTAACACAAGGAATATGGTTAAGGTGTACCTCTTGTACCTTTTTCAGCTTAATGCATTCACGAGCAAAATGCCCCATTTGACCACAATTGTAACAGTTCATTTGCTTTTGTCCTTTATGCCAGCTAGTTTTCCCCTTTTGTTTTTGTCTTTCTTATTAGGCCTAGATTCATCATTTCCTTTGGAAGCACCTCCAGTCCTTTTTCTTTTAGGCTTGAATGCCTTACAAGAACTAGACTCATCAACCAACACATTTGGAGGTCTGTCATCCCCTATATGCTCTTCCTCCAACTTCAAATGACGTATAATAGCCTCAAAGGTTTTTATGTTGTCATTATGTGTCAGAATGACCCTTTTATGCTCCTAGTTATCAGGAAGTGATCGAATCACCGACTGGATCAGCTATGATCTATTTGGAAACCATCTAATATATAAAAGTAGTGCAAATTTTGAATAAATCTCAATTAGCACCATATATACATCAATTTTGTAGCAACAATCATATTAAATAATTATAATGAAACATAAATGAGTAAGAGACTTTGATACTCACAGAATCACGTTACATCATAAAGTTTCCAACATATAATTATTTAAATAATTTTGCCTAACAAAAAAATCACATATTGAGATTTACTCAATATAATCCCACTTATATGTAAATTATATTTGGCATATTAGCATGTTTTAAAATTTTGTAACATTCAATCACAAACATGCCTTAAACAAAATTGCTAAAACCAAGTAATTTGTAAAAATGTTAAAACAATCACAAAAATCAATTCCAACAAAAATAATCTCAAAAAAAGTTTGAAAAATAGCAAGAATATTTTTTTACAATTTTATGGAATTTTCATATAT
>JANIJH010046718.1:0-10362 GCA_024520975.1 Erythroxylum areolatum | reverse complement strand
AAAAATTACAATTTATGCATATATGGAGGCCATATTATGCATGAACATACCGAGACTAGTTTACACACTCATATCCCATTCCAAATTACCATTTTACCTTTCCCATCGACGATGGGATGTTACATATCAGGTCAGCCTCTAACTCTGCCTGATCGATTCGTATAATACACAACTTATCTATCTCCCCAATTACTGTAGTACTACCTACTGGAGTACTCACTACTAAACCATATTTTAATATCTCTATTTTATAATACAATCTAGATGCTAGATGTGTGCTAATGAATGAATGTGTAGACCTAGGGTCTAACAATACAAATGCCTCAAATTGAAAGACATGTAACACACTTGTAACGACATATGGGGAGTCCTGAGACTTCTGTCTGGTGGTAGCAATAATTCTATGCTGGGATTGTGGTTGATTACTCTGAACTTTACTCCTAACACTAGGACATGCAAAACTAGTTCTGCCTCTACGTCTGCCTCTCCATCCCATTCCACTGGCTCTACTTTTCTAGATAGTCATCTCAGTCATTGAGACCCCTTTCACTTCAAATTGGGCTCTAAAAGTTGCAGGACAATCTCTAAGTTGTTGCTCATGAGAGCTACAACGTAAACAAGCTCCCGTTAACCTCCAATATTCCCCCTATGTTTCTTTCCACGGTGCTCACAACTGGGCATCTGTGATGGTTACCTACTATATGTCTTCCCTCTAGACAACCGACCTCTGCTAGAATAGCCAAAGCCACCTCTCAGCCTAAACCTTGACTATCTCGATCTCTATTGTGATCGTGGCGATTTGCTCCAGTGTTTACTAAATCTTCTACTAGATTTATCTTGAAATTCTCCAGATCTCTTCATTCTAGGCTCCTGCTATACTTTACTTGTCCATCCTTTAACAACTGCTCAATTCTAATCGAAGCAGCTCTCAATTCAGTAAAACTACTCAGATTAGTAATGGACTGCCTCATTTTGATTTCCATATTCAGCCCATCCTCTAACCGTCTACACTTGTTTTCCTCTGTCAAAATCAAGGCTATAGCATACCCATTCAACTCATTAAACAACATTTCATACTCAGCTACTGTGGAGTTCCCCTGTTTCAAATCAAGGAAGTCCTTCATTTTTCGGTCCAGGTAGATTTTTGGCATATAGCTCTCCTTGAAAACTTTCAAAAAGTCTTCCCACTTCAATCTACACAATCAAGCGAAACTGTCAGGAATAGTCTTCCATCACTGATATGCTGGATCTTGCAATGGCGAGTCTGTATAATCAAAATTTTCATCAAACTTGCTGTCTATTTGATTGAACACCTATTTATTTCTCTCCAATCAACCTTTTGCCTCTGCAGGGTCTGTACTTCTATAGAAGTCTACAGCCCCCTGCTTTTAGAGCTTATTGTAGCTTCCTTCCCTTTTTTTAGGAATCCTTGGAGGCATCTTTTCTGATTGAGCTACCAGAGACTCTCTATTGGCTCCTATGGACTCAAGGTCAACTGACTTTGTAACTTGATCTCCTATGTTAGATGAACTATATCAAGCAATACTCGTGATCACTATACGAATCTCTCACCATATATCATTTCTAAATGCTCTTATATGTCACTAAGGATGCCAAACCATGCTCTGATACCAAAATTGAAACACCCAACTACTATAGAGTATATATTAGAACATTCAAAGGACATTCAAGTACATATCCTATAATAATGGCATGTTAGAGCAGTTATGTTCTCTTACATGGCATCATAAAGAATAACACAGTACTTAAAAGCAACTAATATTTATTTCATTGCAAACATGATTTACACTATAGTCATTAAACAAATTTTTACATTACCAAAACATTTGAAAGTTTACAAGCTTTTATATAAAAATTCTACATAAAATATTCTACTATTCCTCATACGTTAGCTGACAGACCTTTGAGCGATTTCTTAATCTAAAATTGTTCTTCTAGAGTAACTTAGGAACTAGGTCTCCTCTCCTGTACCTAAAAAGCCACATTACAATTTTGATGAGTTTTGTGAACTCAATGAGCTAACTATCATCGTTGGACTTACTCACATCAAATACACAAATATGTAACATATTACCAAATTCACAACATTCCTCATCACAATAAGATGTAATAAATGTCACACATTTCATATACTCTTTCAGATCTTATATATCCCAATCGATCACATTAACATTAATTACTCAAATGTAGCATATCACTTTATCATCACAATTTTAGAAATGGATTCTTAAGCATATAATTCATAATCATAAATGTACAAATGCAGATGCATATGAGACTCATTCTATTTTAACTTTATTGTGTTTGAGTGCCTATTTCATTATCTCATATCCGTTGTGGATGCTGGGCTCATTAAACATTGAGCCTGAGGCTTTGATGTACATAACGGAGCTTAAAGATCTTTTCATATTGGCTTCTCACAACCCCTTTATGTGAACATGCATCATAAAATAGAGTATAACAATTCACATAATATATCATCAGTCACTTTCAGTCAATGAGCACATTCAATTTTCACAGTTCATCGAATCTAAGTCCGGCATTCAACAAATAGTTGAGCATTCAATTTCCTTATTCACATTCAAATCACAAACACTCCCAATACACTCCCAAATATTGACCTCCTTGGATAATCAATTGTCCAGAATCAGTAACATGATAATTATATCAATATCAATTCAATATAAAGGAATTAATTTTAATCAACACGATTTGAACATAACACATTACCAATCGAAATCTCACATCTAGGTTACCCACTACACATACAATTCAAACATAAGCATAAATATTTGAGTTTACACAATTAGGTTAACTCACAGTATACTCTAATATACACTATTGCCTGGATGGACCGAAAATGTCTTGATGATGGCGTTCGATTTGAACATCTATTAGGCTTCCAATTCAACAAAAAACTTCAAATCAAACCTAGTCTCTAAGCAAGCAAAATCAACACAAACCTATGTTGAAAGCAAGGTGTTTTTTGGACAGAAAAAATGAAGATCACATTCAGCTAGTTTTCTTCGCAAATTGGTGAAGGATTTAGGTGTGGTTTTAATGCAACAAATTGGCTAGGTTCAAGCAAACTTCAAAGGAAAATTTGGAGCAATTTCGATGAAGGAAACAAGAAAGGAAGTAGAAACTTAGGTGTTGGAATTTACCACATCAATAAGCTAGCTAGGTTTCATTAACTTACAAAGACATATGTCTTAAAGCATGCTAGTCATTTGTTCAACAATTATGCTACCACTAATCCACTCATTATGTTGTCATTTGTCACCCTTTAATCAATCCACATATCCCTCCAAGATTGGTCCTCATGTCACATAAGAATTGATCCACTTGTCATTTATTTACTAGTCTGTTTGTCACACAATTAACTATGCCAAATATTACTCAATTTATTTTTTGGCTTAACCACCCTAATTTTTTATGTATCAATTTATCATACCACTTGGAATTTTTCCTAGTCCAAATGTACATTTTAACCTATCAATTGCCCAATCCATACCATTTAAGGTGACATAAAAAGCGTTGTAAGATTAAGGACATCAGATTTCTTTGGCAATTAAAATTGTTGGCTTCTTATCTTTCTATTAGTCATAATTATTTCCTTTTTGGATTATAATGCATATTTAGTTTACTAGTATTTATGTCTTCATTAATATTTCTAATGAATGTTTTAAGCTATTTTAAGTATAAATAGATTACATATGAATTATGGGAGTGCTTGTATAATTACTACAATGCTACTTTTTTACACCTTCCTATTTAATTGTCTAACCTCTCTTTTTTTATATAGGGAGTTGAAGTGTTTCCTCAATTGTATCAATATTAGGATAATGAAGATTCTACCTTAGGTGAGATACTCTTATTATACATTGTTATTGAGTTGAATTATAAAGATCAGATAATAATTTAAGTTAAGTATGTATACCTATTGATGAATAAAACAACTATGGAATTTACATGTGTTGTGTGATAGAATTGTGGTATAAGGAATGGCATCCTGGACCATTTGTCATAGTAGGTTCATATTTATAAGTCATTTGCACCGTCTATCTCTATCTTTTATAATAGTAAATTCGAAAGCACTTATATAACCGTGTGATGATAAGTGAATTTATTTACTTGCACCATCTAGGTCTACCTTTTATAAACAAAATTTAGATAAAATCAGTTATGTAATCATGCGATGTTAACTTAATTTAATTACTTGTACCATCTATATCTATCTTTTCTAACACAAATTCAGATAAAATCACAACAATGAACTTATCGATTATCGATTTCATAGTTTAGGAAAGGATTTTGCCCTTGTAGATATTATTGGTAATTATTTTAGTAAAAAATGTGTCTGCTGCATGCTATGTAAACTTATATAATTTGAAACAATGAATCTAATTTGGATTCATATGACTAATTAACTATGTTATTTGGTCTTACTAATGCATTTAATATTTTCATGATGTTTATATATGTGGAGATGCTAAGGAAATAAATCTATGATCTGAACCATATTATTGCCTACCAACCTTTATAATTATAAGAAGAATTAAGCTTTAAATAAAATTCAATTACTGATGCACATACAACATCCATTGCTAAATTTGCTGATGGAAAAAAACTTACCATTGCAAAATGTTTTGACAGATTTTCAATATTCCATCGATAAATATTACTCATAGACTTAAAAATTCCATCACTGAAAAAATTAGTCGTTGGTAAATTACCTATGGAATATTTTTATTTCATTGTTAAACATTACTAATAGTCATTTCTTTGACGTCTCATGCGGTCGGTAATTTTCATCGATAAATTTGCTTACCGATTGAAAACCTTCCCATTCCGTGATAATTTTAGTTAGTAAACACCCATTTTCTTGTAGTGTTTAGATTATGTTTATCAAAACAAGCTCTTTAACTAAACCTAACCGTTGAACAACCTAAAACAAGCTCTTTAGATTTAATAAGACAGTCGTATTACGAATAAGGAAAATAGATCAATCTATGTAATGACTACACAAGCTCAAGTTATTTAACCTATGTTACATTATCCCTAATGATTTAACATCATTAGTTACCACAAATGAATCTATAACACAACAATTAAGTATTGTATTTAAGATTCTAGCAATAGGTTCATATACAAACAATCTAACAAAAACGAGAATAACAATTATCCACACACGAATATCCAAATCATTAGATATAGAATAACGTAAACAATTCTTAAAGAGAGAAAGAAAAACGATACACAATGACGATATGTTTAAATGCAATCCTTGATGTTGATTTCACCTTTGAATCGGAATAAGGAAGTTTAACTCTTCATGGCTCTTCAAAGAGTAAGTTCTCTACCCCTTCACAAAGTCCCAAAATTATTCCCCAAATTGTGACTATACACAGTTAGGTACACAACCATGTATCCAAACGTGTAAGTCAAAAAATATCTTTTGAATGTATACACGGTAGTGTGAATTGACACACAGCCATGTATCTTCCAAATCATCTTGAAAGCTTCATTTCTTTGAATTTTCTTATCCTATCTTCACCCTAATCTTTCTCCTTCTTGTTCCACAATGAAAATTGGCTTTAAACATCAAAAGGATGGCTTAAAGAATGTTCTTTTAACTCACTTTAGCTCTTATGCTTCCAAATTATACCTACAACCAAATATCTTAAACATTTAATAACATTATTCACCAAGTGTTATGGAATAAATGGACAATCAATTACACAAATATCAAGTGATCTCTAAAATGATTTCATATAGAGATTATTATATTTTAATACTACTTATAACCTATTCTAGTCAAAGGCAACTTAGTTGATAATCATTGGATATAGCATGAATTATATGGAGGTAGTTGAGTGATTAGTCGAGGATTCATAACCCTAAAATGATTAGGGAAAATGTTCTATTATTCTTGATTAGCATTGATTAAGGAAATTCTTAGCCAAGGTAGAATGGTACTTTGATAATAGTTTTTAAATGTCATTAATTAAATTAATTACTAATAACAGAGAATTAATATCATTGAATTTAAATAGAGTTGATATTAATTACATACTATATGTCTAATTGGAACATTGTATGTTAAAAGAATTAAATTATATGAAAAAATCATGCATGAAAAGTTAGTCAAAAATACTTTGACATCCTTAATTATTTGTGTGATCATAATGGTTGCTAAACATTAATCTTGATTTATAAATATAAATCATTTAATTAGAAAATTAAAGGAGTTTAATTAATCTAATCATAAATATGATTTAGAGTTATTATTTATATCAATTGCTAGTATATTTGGGAACCTAATAGGTTACATACAAAGAACGAGTGGAAAGAAGCAAAGATATTTTAATCAAGTTAGACTTGAATGTAAAGTTTGAGAAAATTTATGATTAAATATGAGATACTTAATAAATAAGGATCAATATGAAATATTTGGTCATACTTGGATATAATTGGTATTTAATTATAATTTTAATAAAATTTTAATTGAAATTAGAATTTCTTTTGATTAAATTAAAAAAATGTGTAAGGCCTACTATAAATAGGCTTAGGTTCTAAAGGAGTTAGCTCTTGCCTAACTATTTCTGCAATAGTTGCAGAGTTCTCTCAACATGTTATGTGGATATCGTTAGAGATAAGACACTTATAAAACCATAATGGTTTAGATGAGCTGATTTCATAAACAGTTTGAAAGAAACGAAAAGAAAAATGATACAGTTTTGAAAAAAGGTACAAAATAAGATTTATAATTTATTATGATTTATATACTAATCATTATAAAGAATTTAAGTAATGTTACATTCTGAAAAATCAAATGAAAAAGTTTTATTATTATTCCGTTATGTTTGAGATCAGATTCTACCTTAATTTTCTAACATAAGATTATATACATATATGGAGGATGCCATGCTTTTTGGCGGCTTGATAATATACTTTTTACTACAGCTTCAACATTATGACCCTTTCCTAAAGTTTGCTTCAACTTTTTCAATTTTTTGCTTTCCGCCGCCATGTTTGAAGAGGTGATGAAAGCATGTAAAGAAAGCAAAATTTGATATATGGTTGAACTGGTTTTCCCTTGTGTTTCAATGAATTGCTTTACACTGTGTATATACAAGTTGGTGATGATCTAAGTTGTTGAGATAGGATAAGATACAAATGAATTCAAATGAGATTACAGAAGATAAAGCTAAATATAAGATAATTGTTGGCCCCCAAATTTTTTTTCCCGATAAATGAGCATGATTAGATTAATTTTGAAATCTTGCTAGATTAGTGTACGTTGGAATTAATTAGCATGTTAATGTTGATGAGATTATGTTACATGGGTGAATCGGATTAAAGTTAAAGTGATAAGTTGCATAAGGGGTCTGTTGGGGAGATCACTTAAGTAGGAAGGCTTAAGGCTTTGAAAGAGGGGCAAAATGAGAAGAGGAATCTATTGGCTTGCATTTTAGAAGCCAAAAACGTGGTGAGGAAGAACAGAATAGAAAAGGAACAAAAATAAGAAAGAAGGTTGAGACAATGTCCTGGGTTTAGAGAGAGAAGAGAGGTTTAAGCTAGGTCTTGATTTTTCTCAACCTTCAAAAGGGATTTTGAGAGTGATCAAGAAGGGAAAAATATAGAGGAAGATAAGAGTCTTCTTTTGAACTAAGCATTTCTTCATTTGGAGAAGATTCGAGGTAAGAGCATTTTAAGTCTTCGGATTTTTGGAAGGGGTTTTCTTTTCAAGGGCTTCGAAAATGCATGGTTTTAAAAGTTCTAGGATCAATTTATACATTAGCTTTTTTGGGTTCTCATCTGAAAATCTCTATTGATTTGGAGATTTTATTTATGTTAAAAAGGAAATCAAGAAGGACAAGAGGAGCAAGAGGATAGGCACATTTGAGCAAATGACCAACAAGAAATTCAAGGTGGGTTATATTTTTATAATTGGCTAATAAGCCATAAATGTTTTCTTTCAAGAGAAGTGAAATAAAGGTTTTCAACTACTTCCAAATGTGCATTTAATTGTTCTTTAAATGCTTTGAGAAAGTGTTGAATATTCTGTGCATAAATTTTGTAAATGAAAGATGAAATGCGTTTGAAAAGATATCATGTCATGAAAAATCAAGTTTCTGATCTAGTGCCATTTTGGGCAACAAGTTTACAAGTCATGAAATTACATATTATGTGGATTCGTGGTGATCTCCTAAGTATGTAAAATGCACTTATCTAAAGGCTTCTCCCGCCTGCCCACTAGTGGCATGAAGCTCCTTCATGGACTCCTATAAGTTCACGGCTAGGCAAGACCGTTATGTAGAAATGCGTAGTACGTTCTGTTTTGGATCCACTCAAACCAATCTGAAATATTTTGTGTGTTCATGATATGTTGACAGTAGTGATGTATTCCATGTCATGCATTAATGTGAGTTTTTGCAATGAAGATGTTTATTTCAATGGTTTCTGCTTGTTACTGATTATAAGATTGTTACCCACAGGCTTTAAGCTCACCCCCAATCTCCTCCCACACATTCAGGTGACGAGCAGGATATCGAGTAGGTCAAAAGGGCAAGGCAACACTCCTAGTTTTGATTATTTATTATTTGAAGCAAGTTCGTAAAGCAAGGCTTTAGTTGTACTTTAAGCAAATCATATATCTTTTGTATATTGGGATTTCAATATATTGATGTATTTGCGGCTTGAAATGCCTACTAAAGCTTTGTAAAACTTTTATCTTTTGATACAAATGGAATATGTTTGCATATTTACTCATGACTATTTAAAGTTGGTACGTTGAAATTTTTCAAGTTTCACAAAGGAAATTTTTATTTTATGACTTCAGGGAAAAATCTGGGGTAATCTAAGTTGATTTAGGCAAATGTGCCTTCTAGTAAGTTGTGAGTCTTCCTTTTATCTTTCCAACGTATTTAGCATGAAAATTTTGGACGTTTGAGCTGAAAGTCACGGTCCTTTTTAAGGGAAGATGTGCAAGAGAGGAGTTGTAGCTCCTGTCTTTTTGCTTCTTCTGTGATGATGTCATCTCCTTCTATGTTTTCCTTATGATGTTGTCATCTTCTTTTGTGTTTTGTATCGTTTATGTTTTTCTTCTCTTCCTTTTTGCTTATTCTGTAATGACGTCATCTCCTTCTGTGTTTTCCTTATGATGGCGTCATCTTATTCTGTTTTTTGTATCATTTGTGTTTTGCTTCTTCTGCCTTTTTGCTTCTTCTGTCTTTTTGCTTCTTCCGCCTTTTCGCTTCTTCTATTTTTTTGCTTCTTCTGCCTTTTTGCCTCTTCTGTCTTTTGCTTCTTTTGTCTTTTTCTTCTTCTGTGTTTTGCTTCTTCTATCTTTTCGTTTCTTCTACCTTTTTGCTTCTTCTGTCTTTTTGCTTCTTCTGTCTTTTCGCTTCTTTTGCCTTTTCACTTCTTCTGTCTTTTCGCTTCTTCTGTATTTTGCTTCTTCTGTCTTTTACTTCTTCTGTCTTTTCGCTTCTTCTGTCTTTTCGCTTCTTCTGTTTTTGGCTTCTTCTGTCTTTTGCTTCTTCTATCTTTCACTTCTTCTGTCTTTTGCTTCTTTTGTGTTTCGCTTCTTCTGTCTTTCGCTTCTTCTGTTTTTTGCTTCTTTTGTTTTTGCTTCTTCTGTCTTTTGCTTCTTCTATCTTTTTACTTCTTCTGTCTTTTGCTTCTTCTGTGTTTTGCTACTTCTGTCTTTTTGCTTCTTCTGTTTTTTGCTTCTTCTGTGTTCTGCTTCTTTTGTCTTTTTGCTTCTTCTGTTTTTTGCTTCTTCTGTCTTTTTGCTTCTTCTATCTTTACTTCTTTTGTGTTTTGCTTCTTCTGTCTTTTTGCTTCTTCTATGTTTTGCTTCTTCTGTCTTTTCACTTCTTCTGTGTTTTGCTTCTTCTGTCTTTTGCTTTTTTTGTCTTTTGCTATCTTCTGTCTTTTGCTTCTTTTGCTCCAATTCCAACCCCTTCAGAAGATAGAATCCGACCTCAGGGTCTTCCTCAAAGTTGTAGGTCTCTAAGCCTTCTTTAAAATCATCATAAAAGATTCTTAACCTGATAATCTTAATGACAATTATGCTAATTGTCCCAAGACTGTGCAAAATGGTTAGGGTCAACTTCTGTTAGGAAATAGTAAAAGTAAGTCCTCCTAGTGGGGGCACGCCACCCTTGTGGGACACATGTCCAAATGTCACTTAGGACTTCGGGCTTGTGACTTTAAAGGGCGGGGTATCCAACACTTATGGTATCAAAACGACTAGGTTTAGGAGTATCCTAGGCTTTTGGTGGGTAGTCTAAGGCATGAAATGAACATGCATTATTTTTAAGTAAGCAAAGT
>JANIJH010046699.1:0-10363 GCA_024520975.1 Erythroxylum areolatum | reverse complement strand
TAATTGGTCTCACAATAGGCGAGCTCACAATTACACAAAATGAATGACAATAGTCCAATAACATTCCCCAAGATTGTTCCCATAGGTTTAATTAGCACCACAATTATAAAATTAACTATAGAAATCATATAATATAACATTATATGCATAAATTACATCTAAAATTAATTTTTGTGCATAAATATATAACACTGAGAGTACACAATACCCCACAAGCCCAAATAATACTAGGAATAAGTACAAAAATTTTCAAGAAAAAATTCAGAGAGTACATTATATTTTTATTAATTTTAAAATTTGGGAAAAATAAAAATAAAATTTCTAGTGTTTAAAAAATTCCAGAAAAATACCATAAAATAGAACTGGGTAAGTGGAGCAAGTAGGAAAAAATTTGGGAAAAAATGGCCATCAGAGGTGGCCGCACGTGTCACACACGCCACCAGTGCGTGTGGGCGAGGGCTAGCCAGGTCGGGCTTCATCTTCCTTTCCCGGCTGACTGGTATTCGGGTCGTCCGACCAGGATCGCGACCCGGTTTAGTAAACCGTAACTCCTTCATTTTTGATCCGTTTTCAACGAAATTGGTGTCAATAGATTCAGAATTTAACGATCTACAAAACCCTTCAATCAATTTCATGAAAAAAGCTACTGAAAAAGAATCAAAAAAATCGAAAGAAAACATTAATGGTTCGGTTCTTCAAGTTCTTGGGGTTTTTAAAGACAACAGTAAATTTAACAAACCTACCACATGCTTTGACACCTAACCGAAACAAGTCAACAAGATCAAAATCGATTTCACAAAAATTAACAAAACAGATTTCGAATTCAACAAATTAACAAAAAATGCAAAAAAAACATATAATCTCAAAAATTACCCAAAAATCAGCAGTCACAATTAGGGTTAATCAGGCTTTGATACTAATTGAAGGAAATTTCACAAAAGATTTCAGATTAATTTCGTGATTAATCAACACAATTAATTAACCCTAGACTTGTAACATACTAGATTTAATAATTGAATGGATAAATACCTGAAAATTGTGGAACAATTGAATCCATTGTTCTTTTCTATGAAACGACGTGACATAGGTCCAGAGGATTGACTACTGCTATTCCAAAACCTAATAAGCAAAAGCACATATAATTCTTAATGGGGTGACTATATTTAATGGTTGGTTAGCAGTGGGGCCTCCTGTGCTTTACAATACATGGGCCAGGCCTATCCATCATAGCAAGCTTATGAACACTGGCCCAATGACACGTTATAGAGAGAATTACCATTGACATCTAATTAATCGGGGTTTGTACAAAATAATTTTTATTATGCTAGTCCACAATTATGATAAAATTCTATCAATGTTGACTGTATATTGTGGACTGATGAGAGGGTTCCAACAAAGAGGGTCTAATTATGCTGGAAACTTGTTGAATGTGTTAAAATCCTCCTAAGGTCAGTTACCTACTCTGTGCATGGAAATCAACAGGGAGACAAGGAGTTGAAATGAAGCAAGACTACTTTTAATAAGGAACTGGACGAACACTAAGCTAAAGGGTTGTGTTTCTGGTGTGAAGAAAAATACATCGCTAGTCATAATTGCAAGAAAAAGATGCTGCAGATGAATGTGGTAGAAGAAGAGGTGGAGAATAAGGAAGTTGATGAAGTTGAAGAAGAAGAGTTACTAAGTATATCCTTGTAAGCCATGTCCGGGGTGACTATAGCGAAATATCAACGGATTAAGGTACAAGGTATGATGGAAAGGTAACTTATATATTGGTGGATGGGGGAAGTATGCATAACTTTGTAGATAAAAATTAATATCTAGAATTGGAAGGGAGTTAAAAGAGGTGGAGGAGTTGTCCATTATAGTAAGAAGAGGAATGAACTTAAGTTATAACCATGTGTGTCAAAATTTAAGGTGGCATATAGGAGGTAGAGAATTATGTACAAATAATTTGGTGATTGATATAGGTGGTATCAACACTGTGTTAAGAGGTTTAGTGGTTGTCTACAATGAATGACGTCGTATTCAATTATCAAAAGGGAAACATGAAATTTTGCTGGAATGGTGAAGAGATGGAATTAGTGAGTGATGGATACAGAAGCTTGATGAAATTTCTTGAAAAGAAATTAGCAAGGCTGAGGAGTGACAAGAATGTTATCTGCTATTTTGTGGTAGTGTATTAAGAAGATTATATTAAGGGAAAAGATGATCAACAAATGGACTTAAGATACTCACTATTGGAAGAAAATACAATGGATCAACCTGATGAATTCCATAAGTGATTGCAAAAGTTATTAAAATAGCCTAATGAAGTTTTTTAAGAACCAAGTGGATCACCTCCATCTAGATTTCATGATCATTGAATACCATTGAAGGAGGGAACAAAAGTAGTAAATCTTCAACCTTATAGATACTCCGGAGTATAGAAACATATTGTGGAAGAACTAGTGGGTGATATGTTGAAAAAAGGAATCATTAGACAAAGCGTTAGCCCCTTCTTAGCTCTGATGATTTTGATTAAGAAGAAGGATAGAACGTGATGATTTTAGGTAGATTACAAATCACTAAATCAATCCACCATAAAAGACAAAATTTTTATTCCTTTAGTGGAAGAATTATTTGATAAGTTAAATGGAGTTCAATTTTTTTCCAAGTTGGATCTCAGAATGGGCTACCAATAAATATGCATGTAGGAAAAAGATTACAAAACAACTTTTTGAACCCGTCTACTTTCCAAAACTTAATGAATCAAACTTCGAAGGTTTGTACACATGTTTTTTTAATGATATTTTGATATATAGTATTTAAGGTATCTACAATTGGAATTGGAGACTTCAAACGAGTAGCAATTGTAGGTGAAACTCTCTAAGTATTCTTTCCTAAGTAGAATATCTGGGAACAAAAGGTGTGTTGATGAATATGAAGAAAGTTTAGGCAATTTTAGCTTGACCGCAACCAAAAATGTTAGCCAACTCAGAGGATTTTTAGGTTTATGTGGTTATTATCGAAGATTTATTAGAAGTTACGAGTAAACCTTTTACTAATTTGCTGAGGAAGGATTCATTTCATTGGATAAATGAGGCAATGATTGCATTTACAATTTTGTGACATGCACTAACAACAGCTCTTGTGTTAGGTCTTGCTAATTTTATGAAGGAATTTGTAGTCAAAACTGATGCTAATGGAGAAGATATAGGCGCAGTACTAATGCAAGATAATCATCCAATCACCTTTGTTAATAAAATGTTGTCCAACAAGTATAAACATCTCTCGGTGTATGAAAAGGAATTTTTAGCTTTAGTTATGACCGTGAAACAATGATCACATTACTTAACTGGGAGACATTTTGTGATACAAATGGATCATGAAAATTAAAAATACTTGATGGATTAGAAAATCATACTCCGTTTTCAAAAAAATTGGTTACTAAAGTTGTTGGATTTTGATTTTTCTATTAAGTAAAAAAAAGGAGTAGACAATTCTGTGACACTCATTATCCAGGGTGAGTGAGTAGTTCTGAGCTCTTCATTTTAACTCTTGCGCAAGTAAACATAGGGTTTCTCTTGGAAATTAAAGAAAGTTAGCAATAAATACAATTCTTTAGAATTTGATTCAACAAGGTGAGCATAACAGGATGGTGTATACTTGGGTTAATGGTCTTTTAAGATGACAGGGGCATTTAGTGGTTGATACTTTTTTATCTCAAGCTAATTGATCGATCTATCACTTGCATCTGTTGAAGGAAAACATTCAAGTTGGTTAGGAACCTATAAAAAATTGAGTGCATATTTTTCGTGGAGAGGGTTACAACGGAATGTTAAGGAGTTTGTGTGTAAATGTAAATTTTGTCAAAGAATGTAAATGTAAAATTTGTCAAAGAAATAAAAATGAAACAACTGCTTCACCTAAGTTGCTTTAACCATCATCTATCCTTCAACATTTATGGACTGACATTAACATGAATTTTATGGAAGGTTTATCATTGTCGGAAGGGTACTCGGTGATTTTTTTAGTTGTTAATAGAATAAGCAAATATGCTCACTTTCTGCCCCAATGTCATCCTTATACTGTGGAAAAGATTGCTAAACTCTTTATGGATCTATTTTCAAGCTAAATGGTATGCCACAAACGATTGTTAGTGACAGAGATGTCATTTTCATGAATGTATTCTAGAAAGAACTGTTTCGTCTTCAAGAGGTTAGCTCCAATTTTCCGCTACTTACCATCCTTTGTTCGTGACAAAGATGTCATTTTCACGAATGTATTATGGAAATAACTGTTTTGTCTCTAAGGGGTTAAGCTCCAATTTTTCACTACTTACCGTCCTCAATTGGATGGACAAACAAAGGCTCTCAATCACACCCTCAAAACTTACCAACGTCGTATGTCTTCTAATTGTCCAGCAAATTAGAGTATATGGTTATCCTTGGCAGAATGGTGGCACAACACTACCTTTCAATCGATTATTAATGTTAATCCATTTCAAGTTGTCTATGGTTTTCCACATGCAGTATATATACCATATTTAGAAAGTGAGTATCTATTTTATCAGCGGATCAAGTTTTGACATATAAGGAAGCTATGATCAATATCCAGCGTTTTCATTTGCAACAACCACAAAATCGGATGAAGCTGAACCAAATTGCCGATCGCCATCGAATAGAGAGAATCTTTGAGGTGGGAGATTATGTTTATCTAAAGCTACAACCTTCCCGTCAACAGAGTGCTAAGAGGCGTCAATCGCAAAAGTTGGCGGCTCCTTTCAAGATCATTCGAAAGGTAGGACTTGTGGCATATTAGCTTGATTTACTAGGATTCATCCTACTTTTCTCATTTCACAGCTAAAACGACAATCTCTAATTTTGCAATATCTTCACCAGTATTATAGCCAACTGACTTTCTCTCTCTAGGTTCTTCTTTCTATAATGCTCCTTCTGTTTTCTTTCTCTTCATTATCTCTTCTCATTTGTGTTTGCAATCTCCAAATTCCCAAAATTAGCTACAATACAAGTATCAGTAACACCATGTTGGAAGCAAACAAGGCCTATATTCTCC
Source organism: Erythroxylum areolatum (assembly GCA_024520975.1). Lineage (NCBI taxonomy): Eukaryota > Viridiplantae > Streptophyta > Magnoliopsida > Malpighiales > Erythroxylaceae > Erythroxylum > Erythroxylum areolatum. The sequence goes on along the minus strand of JANIJH010046699.1, from coordinate 5,308 downwards.
TGAAAATAAACATTCTATCAATTAAAACTGCCGTTATTTTCTCACATGAACTAAAACTGAGAATTGCTTAGGAAAGTAAGCATGCATTGAAACCCTAAATTGCGTGTCCAATAGCAAAATGTGTTCTCCAAGAACAAAATTTTGAAGCTTCCACACTTAAGCCTGTGTAGTGTGTCCACTTGACATATATATAACCACATCACCGGCCACGCTTCCTGATTTCAGCAAGAGCAAATTTAGAAAAATTAAAATCTGAAAAAAAAACGTTAATGATCAATAAAGAACTAGAAGAAATTTAAGTTTCCTCCAGCCTCTTTTTTTGAAACATTATGCGACATACAATTCATGCGTAGGAATCAAGCCTGTGCATAGCCATTCAAGATTAAACCCTTTTCCCAAAACTAATAAACCAAGTTGGAATTTAAACAGTAATGGAAGCCATGTCCCAAATCTACTAATGAGAGCATTTGCATGGCTCGAATAGGAGGCCAGGATATCAAACAATCAAAAGCATAGTTCAATTGCTTGGGAACAATTGACCATAGTTCAATTGCTTCATGTTTTCATCATTATTCTTATATGGGAAGAATCAACTGTTTGGGAACATGAAATAGATATTAGATATATATCATACCACAAGCAAAAGCAATAACAGGCTTCAATATCAGCTCATCTTCCTGCAAATAAAAAAAGAGTTAATTTTTATAAGATTTGGCTCTAATAAACTGAGCACATACAAGCTTAAATGAGATTTCATAAGTTCAAATGAGATTCCATCATAAAACTAATTAATAATAGGAGGAGCAACTCACTAGGCCTCTATGCATACTTAAGGTCATTTTTTTTCACATGAGACAAAATTTCACTTATATTTCAACATAATATGAAGCAGATTCATAAAGCAAACTCCTCAAAAAAACGTTTTTGCAAATGTCAAAATATCTAGAAGGAATTTTAGGAATTACAGGGGTTTTACGTAAGTACCATTATGGAGCATGCATAAACCAAGATTCCCGCTATATAGATTAGTAAATGTTAACCAAACATTAAAAACTAGGTCAATATTTAAAATAAAGCATCCACACAAGTACAGAATTTAAGGACATGACCAAATGGTAAGGAATGATTCAATGTTCATAAAACTTTGTCAAAATGAAGCTAAATGAGATCATGAATTATTCCATTGCACTAAATCAGGAAAGGGCCTGCCTCTGACCTCCAATCACATCATCATATTTCGTTTCTTGGATCTTTTGTACATATGATGCTGGGAAAGTTCCCTACTTTGTTGTTTCTGATTTCATATGTAAGATACAGATAACACAAGGGGAAAAAGCATCAAAAATAAGAAAGCATTTACATTTACAACTGGGCCAGTACAGATAGACCTGTAGAAGGTACACATACAAACACACGACACAGAAGCATGAGTACTGATGTAGAAGCTGCCCTTCCTGTGGGCAGGAGGAGATCACTATTCACGTGGTCCGGGACTATCCTCGAGTTCAAGCTCTCTGGCGTCTTTTTCCTCCGAAGGGGGGCGGGCCTTTTTTCCAGCAGGAGGTGGATACTTGATTGACGCGTAACCTCACTAAGCAGGCTCAGGTGCAGCAGGAAGCGTGGGCCATAGTCTTTGGGATCGCTTGTTGGTTCCTCTGGAAATGGAGGAACAACAGCATCTTCGAACCGAATTTTGTTTGGCCAGCGGAGGGGCAAAGAGTTATCCTAGACTATGTGGGATGGATTGCCCGAGCTAGGATGATGGAGAGGTGTGTTTCCCTAGCACAGGGATTACCGGTAGGTACCTGCGTGGGGTGGACAAAGCCTGAGGCGGGATGGGTGAAAGTTAATACCGATGGCGCTTTGAACCCCAATTCCAACAGGACTTCCGCAGGGGGTCTGATCCGAGACTGCCGTGGGGAGTGGCGAGAGGGTTTCCAGCACAACTTAGCTAAGGGTTCGCCGTTAACTGCAGAGTTATGGGGGGTTCTCTCGGGTCTCACTCTGGCCTGGGGCTTGAGATTTCGCCTAGTTGTCCTCGAAGTCGACTCCCTTAAGGTCATTAATCTTCTCTCAGCTCCTCTCGGAATACTAACTGAGGTTTCTGTTTTGGTGACAGGTATCCACCAGCTGTTGCAGCGGGAGTGGACGGTCCAGATGCAGCACGTGTTCAGGGAAGGCAACCAGTGCGTGGACAACCTCACTCGTCTCGTTGGGGTGTGCAGCCCGGGACTTTATTTACTTCACGAGCCCCTTTTTGGCGTTCAGGAGATCCTCCGACGTGATTTGCTAGGCGCTATGTACCCACAAGCGTTACTTTGGTGTTATAGTTTCCCTTGTGTAATTAAAAAGAAGAAGAAGCATGAGTATTGACATCAAGAGATGTAAACAAGAGCAGATGAACTTTGAACTGACTAGTTATACAAGTTTAATTCAGTTTAACATGTCTAACAAACAAAGAAATAATCTCCAAGATGAGCCTGTTTACTCGTTGGGTAACGGTTTGCAGGTTGATAACAAAATTATTGGCAGAATAGTAAAGGAAGGAAGCCTCAATACAAAGCATGGCTAAAAGGTTAGTAGATAAGATATGAAATTTTCATTGTCCATCTTAATTTTCAGAACTGCAAATTAGTAAAATTTGTCAAACCTGGATGACAGAGAACAGACGAAATGCACGATTCTGACCAATAGAAAGAATGTGCTTTCCATTTGCATAGAACCTAAAATAGATGGAGAGAATTTAGAATTACATTCGCTCGTCATAATATGTTTTTGATTAAGTTAGAAAAGAGGGAATACAGTACAAGGCAAGTATTAATTACCTACAAAAAGTGATTCTTACATTTTCATGGTATTTTTTTCCATTAGGATTAAATAAATCCATGTCATAACAAAAAAATCATACTCTAGGAAACACTGAAGAATGGATATAAGTACTAAACACAGAATCGTTGGAATCTTTGTAGTGAAAGAAAAGATAGAGCCTCGAAAGATGCATAATTTTAATATAGATCTCAAAATCCGTGATCAAAACGAGAAGATTCAAGTAAATCACTGAACTGAAAGCCACATTTTCACCCAGGATGTTATATAGGTAGTGCCACCGTGATGCAAAATCCAATTGCACCCTCTCTCCATAGTCCCTTCACCACCATTAGCTCCTTCACCAAGCAATCTTAAAATAACGTAGTTCAACACAGTACCAAACATTGTGCTATGGTTTTCAACGTACAGACCCAAGCTACCGTCTTTATTCTGCAACCACGTCAACAAATATTCATGAATGCTCAACGCTCGTACTGAAGAAACAATTCCATTTTCCAGAAAAAGAAAAGATCTTTACATAAAGAAACTGTCCTTTGTAACTAAAATTTTAAATAAGAAGAAGCTTCAATCTATAATCATATATAGATACTGTTGGCCCAAAAATAATTATCCTCAATTGAGTGCCCATGACCAAAAAACTCAATTTGACCACATTAATAGTTTGACCAACAAAACCAGAAAATCCTTGTCCTTCTCTTGAAGTGGGCAGCCACACAATTAAGAGGAGGAGAGAGAAAATCATTGTTTTTGTAGTTTTGAGCTTTAAGAAGAAACGAGAAGTGTAGCACCTTTGAAACCTTGATCGGAAGGTCAAATGGAGTTCAATGAAGATGAAATTTTAACTACCTCTCAACATGCTCTACATATTTACCGGATTAGATTTTCAGATTGGTCACTCTTTTGGTGAGATCCTTTCAACTCACTTAAAGTGTGTATGTATCATCTACTGGTTTATGTGTTAATCAGAAGACATATGTATTGGATATTCTATCTCAATTGGGTTTAACTGGAGCAAAACCGATTTCTACACCACTGCTTAAGGGTTTGCAGCTAACTGACAAATATGGTCAGTTATTGGATGTTGTAAGGCAGTATCAAAGATTAATTAGTAGGCTACTGTATTTCAGTTTTACTAGGTTTGTCATTACTTTTGCAGTTCAATAGTTAAGTCAGTTCCTTAATGCTCCTTGCAAAGGTCATTGGGATGATGCTCGTTACTTGTTGAAATATTTGAAAGGTTGTTCTTTTAAGGGTTTTTTTTCCTGCTTCTACTGCATCTTATGTTACTGTAGTATCATCTCTTTGTTAACTTGTGGCTTATTGTGATGCTGATTAGGGATCATGTTTAACAACTTGAAGATCTATTTTTGGTTTTTATGTTTTTTTGGTTCTTCTTTAGTTTCTTGGAAGACTAAAAAATAGCCCATAGTTTCTAGATCTTCTGCTGAAGCAGAGTATCACAGCATGGCTTCAACTGTGTGTGAATTGTTATGAATTTCCTATGTGTTGCGTGATTTACATATTTCTTTTACTTTACCTATTCCTTTATGGTGTGATAACAAGGCTGCCATACATATTACTGCTAATCCGATTTTCTATGAACACACAAAACATCTTGATATTAATTGTCATGTAGTTCGTGATCAATAAAAACTAGTTTTGTTACTCCTATACATATTTCTTCCAATGACCAATTAGTAGATATTTTTACTAAGGCTTTGGTAACTCTAATTTTTGCTTTTCTTCTGTCCAAGTTGGAGCTTGGTGGAGCTCCAACTTGAGGGGATGTTTACTTTATGTATAGCTTAAATAGACATGTATTGTTTATTTAAAGTGTAGTCATTTTGTAAATAGTCGATAGTTTCTTTGTTTTACTTCTTTTGTACGTAAGGAAATCTTAATTATGTAAATAGTGAGTTGAAATAATAAGTCAGTTCTTATTATTTTCTCTCTTCTTTCGGAGAAAAGTAACAGAATCGGTGATTAGGAAGGAGTTCCATACAGGGGATACTCCTCGTCCAAAGCTACCACCTTGCCTATGGCATCTGAACAAAGGAAAAACCAAAACTGACAACTAGGAACGTCCTGCCAATGTTCCCGAACATCATGATGGCACGTCAACAAATAATAGATGATACCCTAATATTGTTAATGGTCAGGTTTAATTTAAATATTTTTTTAAATATTAAGGTTAATTTTTAACGTTTTACAAACATTAAGATATAATTATTATAAAATGTTAGGTCCATTTTGTTCATCATCGTAAAGTTAGGGGCTAATTGCCCTCTTGGCCTGTTAGAAAACAGAATCGTAAGTGACAGGAAGAAATGGAAGAGGAAATAAAGAACCTGAAAGCGCATGAACAGATCTGAACTGTGCTGACGGAAACGGTTGGCAGAGAATGTAAGGATTTTTTAATCAAACATGTGGGCTTATATGTGTATAATTGTATATAAAGGCTATCATATAAAGTTGAGCC
>JANIJH010046679.1:0-10363 GCA_024520975.1 Erythroxylum areolatum | reverse complement strand
ATAATAGTATAATTACAAAAAATAGAAATATGATAATAAAACCAAACATGTTTTTGTTTTCAGTTTTTATATTACAAGTCTCAACCAAACAGGTTTTCTTTTTTTAAGGAAAAAAACAAAAATCAAAAACAGGAAACAGAAACCAAAAACAACAACAGAAAAACAGAAGTGGAACCAAACGGCCCCTTATTGTTGCCTACACTGTAAGAAGTGTTATCACCCATACGTTGCACTTTATCTTTTCCTTTAATACTTTCCCTATTCTCCTCAACGTTTTCTCGAGTATACTTGTTTGTGTCCAGGTCTGGTGTGTTGTTGATGTTTTCTCCTATATCCTTATCACCAGGTGTTGTGTCCACACTCTTTTGAACCAATCCAGTAGTAATTAATTCTCCACTTGTACTGAATGTACGCGTAACATCCAGGAATTTAGACGGAGATGATATAGTAAGGATAGGCTCGTGGAACGTGGGGATGGGAAAGTTCCTAGAATTGGTAGAGATTTTAGATAAGTATAGGATCCAAATAGCATACATTTAGGAGATTAAGTGGGCATGAGCTAAAGCAAAGGTGATAGGGAGTTCAAATTATAGTACTTGGGAAGTACACAGAAGCAAAATGAGGTAGGTATTTTAGTGGATAAGGGACTGATGAACATAATAGTGAGGATCACAAGGCAATGATAGGATAATGGTGGCAAAAATTGTTTTAAGCAGTGTGGTTTTCAATGTAGTATGTGCATATGCATCTCAAGCTAGCGTCGACGGACATCAAAAGCGTACATTCTGGGAGACGTTGGAGAGGGTGTTTTTACAAATTTCTAATACTGAGCAAATCATCCTAGGAGGGGATTTTAATAGGCATATAGGGGTCGATTCAGACAGTTATACAGGAACTCATGGGAGCTTTGGATACAACACTAGAAATGATAGCGGGGTTGATTTATTGGACATGGTTGTAGCTTTTGAGTTAGTGATAGTAAATTCCTTTTTAAGGAAAAATGAAGCGCACTTGGTGACGTTTCAGAGTAGCACAACTAAGATGCAAATTAATTATCTCCTTGTCAGGACAAGAGCCAGATCATGGTGCAAGGATTGCAAAGTACTCTCGGCAGCATGCCTATCTACCTAATATAAATTGCTAGTTTTGCATATGGGAATCAAGGGTTGGAGAGCACAGCTGGTGTCCAAGCCATGCTGCATAATCAATTGGAGGAGACTCAAAAGGGACATGGTGGAACATTTTAGGACTCAGGTCAGGAATATTGCACCATGAGGTGTACGTGAAGATGTGAACAGGATGTGACAAGGAGGAGTCCCTGTAGTGAGAGAGACTGCCACTGAACTCCTAGGGGTTTCTAGAAGACGGGGTGGGGGCCAGATGGAATCCTGATGGTGATCTGACGAGGTCCAGGGGGTGGTATAGGCGAAAAAAAGAGCATTTAACGATCTGCTGGCAAGTGCTACAAAAGAGGAGCGGATAATTAATAGAGTGAGGTATAAATTGGTAAAACAAAAGGCAAAGAAGACTGTCTCATTGGCCAAAGGAGAAGTGTACGAGAATATGTACAGGGATTTGGATACGGTTAGAAGAGCACAAAGAATTTTCAAGATATCGAGAGCTAGGGCACATGAGACGGCAGATTTCGATCAAGTCTACTGTATACATGACGATGGGGGAAGGTACTCACAGATGACCAAGCCATCAAAGGGACATGGAAGAGGTACTTTTATGGCCTATATAACAAAGACATAATGGTTGGCATAGAGTTAGGAGAAACCTCCCATGTCGGGACTTTGTATAAACAGGAGCTTATGGGGGATGATCACTAGGGGAGAAGTTACAAAGGTATTGAGGGGGATGGGGAGTGGAAGGGCTCTAGGACCAAATGATATCCCTATAGAGGTATGGAAGCAAATAGGAGTTGTCGGTATTGAGTGGTTAGTACAACTATTTAATGAGATTCTCGTGTCAACCAAGATGTCGGATGAATGGAGATTGAGTACGGTAATCCCCTTGTATAAGGTCAAAGGAGACATTCAACAATGTCAAACTATCGAGGCATCAAATTACTAAGTCATACTATGAAGTTGTGAGAGAAAGTAATTGAAAAGAGAGTACGGAGAGCAGCTTCTATATTAGCCAGTCAATTCGGATTTATGCCTAGTAAGTCCACGACAAAAGCAATACATCTCCTTCAGAGATTAATGGAGTGCTACAGGAAACGTGAACAAGATTTGCATATAGTTTTTGTAGATTTGGAGAAGGCATATGACAGGGTGCCTAGAGAACTCATATGGTAGTGTTTGGAGGCTAAGGGCATTCCTAGGTTGTACATCAGTGTGATTAGGGATATGTATAAGGGAACAATGACTAGTGTAAGGATGATAGGAGGCGATGCAGAGGTGTTCTCTATTAGTGTTGGACTACACCAAGGCTTGAATTTAAGTCCGTTTCTATTCACATTAGTCTTAGATGAACTAATCAAACATATTCAGGGAGAGGTACCTTGGTGTATGTTATTTACTGACGATATTGTCTTGGTAGATGAGACCAAAGAGAGGGTCAATGCAAAGCTGGAATGTTGGAGAGAAGCATTAGAATCGAAAAGTTTTAGAATGAGCAGGTTCAAGACAGAGTATTTAGATTGCAACTTTTAGGGTAGCCGGATGGTATGAGAGGCGGAGATAGCGATTGGCATTGATATCATACCACATAAATTTTAAATATCTTAAGTCCATCATTCAGAGGATGGGAATATCGATAATGATATATTACATCGTATTAGGTATTGGGGGAACAAATGGCGAAGTGCCTCAGGTGTTTTATATAATAAAAAGGTCCCTGTAAAACTCAAAGGGAAGTTCTATAAAATGGTAATTTGGCCTACTATGTTATATGGGGTAGAGTATTGGCCCATTAAACGTAGGCATACGCGGTAATTGTTAGTAGCAGAGATGCGTATGCTTAGGTGGATGTATGACATTACCATCAGGGATAGGGTACGAAATCAGGTTGTGAGAGCCAGACTACAGGTGACTAGTATTACAGACAAGTTGAGAGACAAAAGGCTAAAGTGGTTTGGGTATGTGAGCAGGAGGTCCTCTGATGTTTCGGTATGACGTTGTGAGTTAATAAACCTTAGTGAATACAAAAGGAGGAAAGGATGACTTTACAAGACCTGGAGGGAAGTGATCAAGAAAGATATTTCAGAGTTATCCCTTACTAAAGCAGTTGCAAGAGTTAGGAAAGTCTAGCAAGATAGGATAAGGGTTAACGAGATCATTTATAGTCCTCGTGCCTCATACTTACTACATAGGAAGTATTGCGAGTAGTACGTTTGTGGGCTAGGTTGCAGAGAAGTTGTAGTTTGGGAAAGATTTCTGTTAGTGTCTTTATTTTCTATCTTTTTGTGTGCTAATTTTCTTTATTCTTGAGATTTGTTAATGGAAATTAATCTTGTTTTATGTCAAGGTGTAGTTCGGAACTAAATAGAAAGAATTGCGATGATTTCGGGATAAACATAACTGAACTAGACGTTGACCCTAATTAGACTTGGCCTCATATAACTATCAGAAACTTGAAACACAACACTTGAAGACCAAAACGAAATGCAGCACATGGAGCCCAAGACCAAAACGATAGCAGAAGCGTGAACCAAGAGCGGGGGTTTTGTGCATGAACAGTTAAATAGACCAGCAACTTAAATTGTCTAATCAAAGAAATAGTGAGCAGGTGTGAGTGAAATGTATGCGTTGGGCGTTAAATGCATGCATTTAGGAGCATCTCAGGAGCAGCGCATGAGGAGAAGGTTTTAATAGAGCTGCATTTTTAATTATCCCATTGAAGAGAGAGGACAAGTGGGTGGCATTAAAGACAAATAGGGGGATGCATTAAAACACGATAGGGCAGCAGATAGAGGGAGGGCAAGGAAAGTGGCATGAATTAAACAACCCTCAAGACTTTATTTGTCAAATGAATCAACAGTGAGTGGAGGCTTAGAAAAATCAAGGAGAGGACGCTGGTGGCTACGATTGGGAGAAGAGGTGGTGCCGCAGTGTGTGAGGTTAGTGAGAATAAAAAGAAAGAAGACTGCCACAGATAGCAAATAGAGAAGAATGCCCATGACAATCTTAAGGCCAGCGACAGTTGAAATAGTTAGGAAAATCATGATGTTGAGTTACTAAACTTTTATTTCTTGGTCTACGGAATCCTAGTTATTGAACTTTGCATGTTATGAGAATTTTGTTCTTTGTTTCAATTGATTTATTACTCATTATCAATTATTTTTCTGGGTCATTATTTGATTGTTTGATTTTACAGCTAGGTGCGCAACTAGTTTGTGATTTTATTTAATCAATCACTAAATTAAACAGGTTGACATTCAATTCTTTTAATCAAAAGTAGCGACCAGAATTTTTGTCTACTATATTAGGGACATGATTCTAGGAAAAATAATTGTCTAGGCTATATATACATCGTATGTAAGTTGTCTAGTTCATCGATTTTCTTGATTCGTAAAGCTATTAATTAGTTAAATATGAGATCGTATCCAGGTTGTTAATTAATAAGGGTTAATTCAAATACATGTTTTGGTTAACTAATCATAAGAGAAAATAGGTAAAGAAATTTACCACGATAAATGCTGAACTAATAAATTGGTTATTTCTAGTGTCGATGATCAACGCAAGTTCAATAACGAAGGAGACCGGAAACTAAGATTTATTTCCATTGATTGTTAAATTTTCATTATTTAGTTTTTACTTTTTAGTTTTTTTCAATTTCAATTTCTAATTAAATTCTGTTTAATTTACAATTACAAAACCCCCTTTTTATTGTGTAACTACTAACGTCTGAATTTCTTATGGGAACGATCCCTACTTTCTACTTCTACATTAATTTGTGTTGCAGGAAGTTGGTTTCTTTTTATATTTGCTTGCAGGCGACAACATTCACCAATTCCCGCGAGGGATGCCTAAAGATGTAGGATTGTTACATCCTCAGGATCGCGCAGTGAGGACTCCTGTAGCAAATGGCGAAAAAAGAGCCGATCTTTACAAGGTGTTAGATAATAGCAGATCTGGTCAACCTCAAGTATGTCCTTATTGTCTTGTATTGTAGTTCTATTTACTTAAATTTATCTCTCTGCGTCATGATTTTTCTGTCGCATCTGTATGTGGATCTACAGGAAACAACCTCTCTACTATGTAAGGGTAAGGCTGCGTACTATCAGATCTTCTCAGATCCCGTTTCACTACAGGACTTCGGATTGGGCGTGATGATGATGATGATTCCCCAATTTTAAAAGTTCTTCCCATGGTTTCCAAACTTTTTTTAACTTGTGTCTCATGCTTCCAGGTTTAAGATACCTTCACAACATCCTCAACTAATTCCATGTCTTCCTTGAGTCTCATTATAGGGATTTCTGTAGCAAGATCCCTCGTTGTCTCCACTACACACCCTTGCATAATTGATTCTTTTAATTTATGTTAAAGCCTGGTCTAGGCAAATAGGTTTGCCTACAAAACTAGGTAGATAATGATCAGATGATCGTGTATAATTTTTGTTTCCACGTTGAAGATGAAAAGAGCATGTTAATTTCCTTTCCGCTTTTAACTTTGTTTTAGGCCCTCTTCTTCGATCTTGTCCTGCCCCTCGAATTGATCATGGATGTTGTTGCTCAATCGATGTCTTAGTGACTTCAATGAAAATAACAATATCACTTACCATTTGAAGCACTTTGAAATTTAAGTTAAAAATGGTGTGTTTTTTTTAATAGAAGTTAATATTTACAATAAAAATGACTTGAATTAAGATAAGCTAAAATAGACAAATATGTCTGTATAAGTAATAAATAATTTTATTTTTAACAACAGTTATTTAAATTAAAAATTTAGAACTTTAATTCAATTTTGTCAAAAATTAATATAAACAATTTTGAGAGATTTAATAAACATATTAGTTGGTTCTTCAATTTTTCATTATTTAAAAAATTAAATAATTTGAAAAAAGCAAATTATTGCAGCAACACATTCAGTTTTATTAATTGATAAGTTGACAATTTATTTTCAACAACATTAATAAATAACTCTAGTATAATTGTTTCTTCCATATGACATAATTTTTTAGAGTTTTATAACCATTTAAAAAATAGGGAAATTTTAAAATTTAAATAGTTTGACAAATACATATTGTTGCAGCAACAAATTAGCCTTATTAATTTATACTTTGACAATTAATTACTTCTTGAATGATACTATTAAATAAATCCTGTATTAAAGTATTCTTTTCATCACTATATGTTATAAAATTAAAATGCAGATAGTAACTGTCAAAAAAGGTAGGCACCGTTTTTGGTGCCTACCCAAATTGACAAAGCAATGGTAGGCACCATTGTGCCTACCATCTTTGACAATTTTAAGGGGATAGCTGGCCAGCCATCCCACATGCTCTCCTGCCTATAAATAGGAAGAAGATGAAGAGGAGAAGCAGTAGCAAGCAGAGCAGAAATAGAGAGTAAGTGAGGTGAGAGAGAAAGAGAGAAACAAAAATATTTTGTATATTTTTGGGTCTATTTTTTTCCTTATAATTCTCTAGTTTTTTCAGTAGTAAAAGTCTTCTATCCTTGCCCGTAGTTTTTACCCTAATTTGGAGTTTTTCACGTAAAATTTATGTGTTCATTATTATTCTCTTCAGTCCTATTTAGCTACGAACCTACTCTAATCAGGTCAATTTTCACAACAAGTGGTATCAGAACAAGGTCAGAAAATTACGATGAATTTTTTGGCGTAATCTGTTTGGAGTTTCGATGAGTACATTGAAAGTTGATAAATAGTAACCTCAAAGGTGACAACTATTCATTCATTTAATTCTACATTATACTGTGTAGTTACTGTAATTCAAGTATACAGTACTATTCACGCAAATGGAACTATTCATACATACGATACTATTCACACATACATTATTATTTACGTATATGGTACTATTCATACGTACGGTACTATTTACGTGAAATAGTGGGAGCTAAATTTTGTTCGTGATAGAAGCAATGACGGCAAAATTTGAGATTGAGAAGTTCAATGGAAGTAATTTCTCATTGTGGAAGTTGAAGATAAAGGCAATCTTGAGGAAAGATAATTATCTGGCGGTTATTAATGAACGGCCAACTGGAGTCACAAATGAAAAATGGAACGAGATGGATGGGGATGTTGTAGCTAATCTTCACCTAGCTTTAACTGATGGAGTATTATCCATCATAGAGGAAAAGAAGACTGCGAAGGAAATATGGAACCACCTCACAAAATTGTATGAGGCCAAGTCACTCCACAACAAAATGTTTCTGAAGAGAAAATTATACACTTTACGCATGGCGGAATCCACTTCGATGACGGAGCACTTAAATATTTTAAATACTCTATTTTCCCAGCTCATATCATTAGGGCATACAATAGAGATAAGTGAACGTGCGAAACTTCTTCTACAGAGTCTACCAGATTCATATGATCAACTCATCATCAATTTAACAAACAATATAGACACTCTAGTCTTCGAGAATATTGCAGCTGCTATTCTAGAAAAAGAGAGTCGGCGCAAAAGTAAGGAAGACAGGCTGGCAACTTCGCAACAAGCGGAGGCCTTGGTGATGGCGAGAGGCAAATTAATGGAACATGGCTCAAGTAGAAGTCATAGTCATGGTATATCAAAATCCAGGAGAAAGAAGAATTTCAAGTGCTATAATTGTGGTAAGAAAGGACACCTACAGAAAGATTGTTAGAATCTGAATAAGAAAGATTTTATTCCTTAGGGAAATGCGGCAAATACTTCAGATGATGGAGGCATAATCGTCTGTGAAGCAGCAATGACTATTGGAGGTAAGAGAAGATTTGTTGACATATGGCTTCTCGATTCAGCAGCTACTTTTCATATGACCTGTCGAAAAGAATGATTCCATCAGTATGAATCTGTCTCTGAGGGATCTGTGTACAGCTGTAAAGATCAAGCTCTAAAGATCGTTGGTTTTGGCACCATCAAGTTAAAACTGTATGATGGGACAACTTAGATTATTGAAAAAGTGCGACATGTGGAGGGCCTGAAGAAGAACTTGTTGTCTGTAGGACAACTGGATGATCTCGGTTTCAAATTTGAGATTCAAAACAACACCATAAAAGTGATTAAAGGAGCGCTAGTATTTATGAAAGCAGAGAAGATTGTTGCAAATCTATACATGCTGACAGGAGTAACTTTGCAAGAAGGAGAGGCATCCATTGCAGTGACTAGTCCAGACCACAAAATTGCAATGACATGGCATAAGAAACTTGGAAATATATTAGAACAAGGAATGAAGATACTTGCAGAGAAGAATCTACTTCTAGGTCTCACAAAGGTAACACTACCCTTTTGTGAGCATTGCATTTTGAGTAAGCAACATCGATTGAAGTTCAATACATCAAAGTTTAGAAGTAAAGAGATTCTAGAATTGATTTACTTTGATGTATGGCAAGCACCAGTTACATTCCTAGGAGGAGCAAATTTCTTTGTATCCTTCATTGATGATTATTCGAGGAGATGTTGGGTGTTTCCTATCAAGAGGATGGCAGATGTTTTTCCAACTTTCAAATCTTACAAAGTGCGGGTGGAACTCAAATCTGGTAAGAAGATCAAGTGTTTGCGCTCAAATAATGGAGGAAAATATACTGGGAAAGAATTTGATGAATTCTGCAAGCAAGAAGGCATCAAAAGGTAGTTCATTACGACATACACTCCTCAACAAAATGGAGTAGCAGAGTAGATGAATAGAACTCTGTTGGAAAGAACTAGAGTGATGTTGAGAACTGCAAGCTTAGAGAAGAAATTCTGGGTAGAAGCAATCAATACTGCCTGTTATGTGGTGAATCGATCTCCATCAACTGCAATTGAGTTGAAAACACTAATGGAGATATGGACTGGTAAACTAGTAGATTATTCCAACCTCCATATATTTGGAAGTCCGGCCTATGTGATGTTCAATGCCTAAGAAACTACAAAGTTGGATCCAAAATCCAGAAGATGCATTTTTTTAGGGTATGCTGAAGTTGTGAAGGGGTATCATTTATGGAATCCCACTGCCCATAAGATTGTTATCAGCAGGAATGTTATCTTCATCGAAGATAAAGATCAAGAGCAAACAGAAAATGTTGGCACTGTACAAAAGAATCCAGGAACTACAACTGTACAAATGGATAGGGAAGTTGATCACAATGATTCTTCTGACGCTACACCAGATCTCGAGGAGCAAGAACCAGTCGAATTGATGTTCCAGATACTTAGAGACCAACTCGCATAAGAAGAGCACCGAGCTGGCACTCAAACTATATTATGGAGAGCAATATTGCATACTGTCTTTTAACTGAAGATGGAGAGCCATCAACTCTTCAAGAAGCAATGACTAGTTCAGATGCATCTCAGTAGATGGCAGCAATGCAGGAAGAAATTGAAGCTATACATAAGAATAAGACATGGGAGCTGGTATCACTACCACAAGGAAGAAGACCTATTGGCAATAAATGGGGTTACAAGATCAAGTGAAGTGGTGATGATCAAGTGGAACGATATCGTGCTAGACTAGTGGTAAAAGGATATGCTAAAAAAGAAGGTATTGATTTTAATGAAATATTTTCTCCTATGGTTTGACTCACTACAATTCGAGTAGTTCTGACAATGTGTGCTATATATGATTTGCATCTTGAGCAGTTGGATGTGAAAACTACATTTCTTCATGGAGTTCTTGAAGAAGAAATTTATGTGCTCCAACTAGAAGGTTTTTAAGAAAAGGGAAAGAGAACTTGGTTTGCAGGTTAAACAAATCTCTATATTGTTTAAAACAGGCACCAAAGTGTTGGTATAAGACATTTGATTCCTTCATCATGAGCCTTGGATACAACAGACTGAATGCAGACCCTTGTGCATATTTCAAGAGGTTTGAGAAAGATGATTTTATAGTCTTACTGTTGTATGTAGATGACATGTTGGTGATAGGCCCCAATAATGATCGTATCAAAGAATTGAAGGCATAGTTGGCTAGGGAATTTGAAATGAAGGATTTGGGATTAGAAAACAAGATTCTAGGGATGCAAATTCACTGAGATAGAAATAATAGGAAGATTTGGCTTTCTCAGATGAATTATTTGAAGAAGATCTTGTGGCGATTCAATATGCAAGATTGTAAGTCACTTTATATCCCTCTTCCTATTAATTTCAAGTTATCCTCAAGTATGAGTCCTAACAATGAACAAAAGAGGATGGAAATGTCTCGAGTACCATATGCATCAGCAGTGGGGAGCCTAATGTTCGCTATGATTTGTACAAGACCAGATATTGCACA
>JANIJH010046617.1:0-10364 GCA_024520975.1 Erythroxylum areolatum | reverse complement strand
ACTTTTCTAAACCAAGATTTGACAAAGCCCTAACTTCTTCTTCTTCTTCCTCTTCTTCTTCTCTCCACCGAAGGTCTCCCTCTTTTCCTTTCTTTGTAAGTTTCGAAACTCTCTTTCAAAAGCCTTAGGAAAATTTTGTTTCTTAAACTTAAAGCCTAAGCCTAAAACTACGTAGTTTCACTTATTCCCTCTTTATACATGAAAATTTCGTAGCTTTCATTCTCTCATACGGCCACAAGCCCATTTTCTTCATCCTTTTTGTTTTAATTAAGCTCAAAAGACCCAAAATGCCCCTCCTTGAAAGCCTTAAATCTTAACAACTTAAGTGAACTTCCTAAATTACCCCTATTCATCTTATTCCTTTAATTTTTAACAACATATAAAACTCTAATTTTAAACTTAATCTCTCCATTTACTTTCCATCAACCTAAGCACTAAAGCCTCAATTTATTTTAACTAAAAGGAATTAGGCAAACTAAACCTCAAAATAATTTAAATAAGCTTATTTAATAGGAAGGAGGAATCGGGACCCAACACATAAGGCATAAATGGAAGGGTATAATTGTTAGAAGAATTGTTGTCTTGCCTACAAATGGAAGGAAGCAGAAGAGAAAAAGAAAAAAAGGAGAAAGAAAGAGAAAAAGGGAATGTCATGAAAAAGATAGAGAAATACAAAGAGAAGAATAGAAAGAGAGAGAGAAAAGAAACCAAGCTAGGGTTTCAATTTCCTTAGCCTATAAGAGAGATTTTGATGTTGTTCAAGAAGAGAAAAAATAGAGGAAGAGAAGAGCTTCCATTTGAGCTAAGGACTTCCTTTGGTGAAGAGATCTATTTCAGTTAGATCAGCTCACGGAGTACACATTAAAGATACAACAGGAAAAAGCCTTAGAGACCTCAGGTTGTTTGCAAGAGAAGAGACATTCTGAGCAAGTCTACAAGCAAGGATTTCTAAGGTAGGTTTCATGTTTATAATAAAGTTAATAAACCATTACTGTTTTCTTTAAATCAAAGAAGTTTTCTGATTTTTAATTGCATCATAAGTTCTACATTATTGTTCATAAATGGGTGTGAATTATGCTATATATTTGTTGCATGATTTGAGTGATGCCTTTTTGGAAAAGATGTATGTTTATAAAACCATGTTTTCAAGAATGGCTTTCAAGATATACGTCAAGCATGTGTAAAGCAAGTTTTTAAGAAAAGTGCCAGTTTGGGCAACAAGTTTACAAGACATGAAATATATGTGTTATGTGAGTTTGTGGTGGTCCCCTAAGTAAAGTCAAGTGCACTTGTCTAAAGGCTTCTCCGGCCTGCCCGCTAGTGGCATGGAGCTCCCTTGCAGACTCCAATAAGTTCACGGCTACGTAAGACCATTACATAGAATTGTGTAATACGTTCTGCCCACGCCTACACAGGACCCGTATGGGAAATGTGTAGTACGTTCTGTTTGAATCCACTCAAACCATTCTAATATGCTTATGTGCTCATGATATGTTTGATCAAGTTGACGCATTCATGATTTTTGAATAAGTTGAAAATTGCATAAATTGTGTTAGTTATGATTTTGATTTCTTGACAAGACAAGAATTTTTAAGAAACATATGTTTTTGTTTAAACTCAATGAAAGCGTTTTCAAATGAAAAGGAAGAAATTATTTCAAAAGTTTTGCTTATCTTTCTTTTATTATAAATTGTTACTCACGAGCTTTCAAGCTCACCCCCTCTCTGTCCCCTCCTCAGGTGATAGTTAAGAAGTCAAGCGAGCAAAAGTCTAAAGAAAATTCTTCAAATTTGCTATTTTTGTATTTCAAGCTAGATTTTGTAACCATAAGGGTTTAGTTGCATTTTTTAGAATTTGTAGTTCTTGTAACTTCTGTTTTCTGATATTTTTAGATTATAATGTATTGTGGCTTGTAAGACCCTTTTGTTTTGAGGGTAATGAAATATGAATGATGATATTAGTTGTGAGTAATGTATTAAGGATGTATGATGTAGTAAAGATATACCCAAGTCTTATGATATCCGCAAAAAGGTTGGGTTCCGAAAACGGGTCTCAACAAAGGAGTTTGAGAATGAAAGTTTGTAAGTTTTTTATCAAGATAATGATATCTTTATAATTTCTCTACTCTTCTAAACAAAATGGAGTTGTTGAGAGGAAAGATAGGACATTACAAGACATAACTAGGATTATGATAAATGAATATGATATTCTAAATTATTTTCGAGCAGAAACATAACAACTATATGTCACATTTCTAATAGAGTCTATATGAGAGCAATTTTGGATAAAACACCTTTCCAACTTTGTTAGAAGAAAAAGCAAAGATTAGTTATGCCAACGTTTTTTAGTTATAACTACTACATTTTGAACACTAAAGATAACTTAGAAAAGTTTGATTCCAAGAAGAAGAGGGAATTTTGTTTAGTTATTTCTTAACTAACAAAGAGTATAGCTTTTAATAGGAAAAGGTCTTATTATTGAAGAGTCTATGCATGCTATGTTTGATGAATCTAAACCCATCCCCCACCCCATTACATTCAAGAAAAGTTTTGAAGATGATGATGTAGGTTTATTAAAAGATTAAGAGAAATTAGCTTTTGAAGAGAACAAGATTGATCACCAAGACAAGTTATGCTTAGAAATTTAAGAAAAATTATCCTTTTAATCAAGTTATAGGTGATGTTCAATAAAGGATAGTCACTGGATACCATCTTAGAGATATATCTCATCTTATTTTTATAACAAAGCATAATTGATGCCAATGATTTATTCTTTGACGTTTTGAAAGAAAGAAACAACTTGTGGAGACCAAATGCATCCAAGTTAAGAAGAAGACTAAGATCAAGGAAGATCAAAGCTTAACAAGTACAAATTTACTTATAATATTTCTTGTATCACCTACTTTGTTATTTCAATGCTTTAGGGGCTCTTTATGCATAAGCATATTATATTTTCAATTTAATGCATAAATATTTTCGTTTATTGAGGTGAATAAAGTTTTATTTCAAGGAAAACCCTTTTGCTCTTTAAAATGCTCTTTGGAAAACTTTTAAAATAGTTTTTTATCAATTTTTAGTCAAAAGAATGTGGTTTAATCTTTAAAAGAATTTGAAAATTCTTTAGAAACATATTTTTAGACATATTGGTCAACTGACGTATAGTTTTAATAGACTAATGTGTTGTTTCTAGAGACATTGGTTAACCAATGTCTTGGTGTAGTTGACCAATATATAAGGAACTTCAAAAATTACGTATATAAAGTTTACATGTTACGTCGATACATTAGTAGGCTAATATTGTATATTAGTTAACTAAAGTCATTATTATTGGCCATTACAACTACTAGTTTTTATGTCTAATGAAAATTTAAAAATATTATATGTATAAATACTTGGAATTTTGGTTGTTGGAAATCTTTATGACATTTGGTGGTTATACATTTACAAGAGTTCTTAAACATTTATAAGCATTCATTCATTGGTTGTAAAGTTATCAAGAGCCCTTAAGCATTAAAGTTAGCAAGTAAGGTTTATGTGAGTTGGCTTTCTTGTATTTTGGGGCATCAAGAAGCATTGAGGTTCCTCTTCATCCTTTAAGGAAGATTGTATAAAGATTGTTGTAAGAAAGTTCCTTTTTACCCAATTAAAAGAAGAGAATAGTGGAATCCTAAGAGAGACTTAGGAAGTGGACATAACCTAGGTTTGTTGCCACTATAAAATCAATTTACAACCTCTCTTCCTTGTACTCTTTATTATTCACTTAATTTATTGATTAAGCTTATTTAAATTTTCATTACATTTAATCATTAATTTTGAAATCTTTTAAGCTTCTTTTTTAAGTTGTAATTTTTTAATATTCATTAATTACCCTTTTTTGGATGCCAGTAAAGACCGTCATCTACTCAATTCTTAATATGTCGAGGCTTAAATTCATTGCTAGCCACTGTCTTTACCTTAAATCACTAATCTATTTTGGCTTCTTATTATAGAAATGAATTATGAGAGAGTTATTCCTAATTTAGATCTAGAACTTACGGTATTTATCGAATGAATTTTTTTCAAAAAATAATTCTTATTATAATTTGTAAGGTAGTTTGGCCAACATGGTTTATTCTCAATTAGTATAGCCTAAGAGTGACCCATCTTTAATGGCCTTTAATGGTGATCGTGGTATGTAGTAAAGCTTTTACATTGGCAGTTTGCAGAAGGTTACTTCTTCCTTTATGATAATTGATTAGGTTTTTGATCAATTATAAGTATCTGTTTTGTTTGCTTACAATTTCTTCTTAACTATTTCTTTTGATGTGGAAAGTTAATTTCTATTTTTTCTTTTGTTATAATATTCCTTTCAACTTCAATTAATTTTGATTTTGTTACAAATATTCTTAGAAATTGGAATGATTCTTTTGAAGTTTTTTTCTGTTCATTTAGACTTTTATTACTCACTTCAATCTTTTCAAGTCTTTTTTTGTTAACTGTGGCTTATCCGTACTTTCATTCATTAAAGATTAAAGATCTAACACGAATTCTTATACAAATAATATTACCATGTCTTAAATCAGCAAGAAGAAGGAGAAACATATGAAATATCAATAAAACTTTATCTTCAAGCTATTTATACTTGGTCCATTCTAATCGAACTTGAGTTCAAGTTTAGGTTAAATACATTAGACTTAGGATTAGGTTTAAATGTACTAGCTCAGGTCCAATCAGATTTTAGGCCAGAATCATTTCAAAAAATAATTTCAAGTCAAACTTAGACCTGGCCCAAAATCGACCCAACTAATTATGAAGCCTAATTTTAATTATAGTTAGTGTAGTATATTTTCATCTTTAT
Source organism: Erythroxylum areolatum (assembly GCA_024520975.1). Lineage (NCBI taxonomy): Eukaryota > Viridiplantae > Streptophyta > Magnoliopsida > Malpighiales > Erythroxylaceae > Erythroxylum > Erythroxylum areolatum. The sequence goes on along the minus strand of JANIJH010046617.1, from coordinate 5,528 downwards.
TTCTAAAGGGAAAAAAAAGGAAATATTCTTAAATTAAAAAGGAATTATCAAGGCATGGGGCAATGATAAGTAAAAAAAATAAATATTTATAAAATGTTATATCTGTAATAAAATAGAAAGAAATAATTAGGGATCTTAATGTAGCATTTTAGTCATTAAAGAAAAATGATTGGATCGACTATTTAATTCCTTTTTAAATTTCATGACATCATACAAGTAAGTAGTAGTTTCTTCATCCTACCTAATAAGTTTTCTTAATTAGTTGATTTCAAACGCAATAAAATTTCTATACCTAATTTACTCAACAACACAGTTTTGGCCTTTTCAATTTCAAAATAGAGACTTAATACTGGAAGAAATTATAAATTTTAAAAAGTATTGGATTAGATTAAAAAAACAAACTTAATGTCCTAAGTCCTAAACCTAAGCAGTCGAGTCCCTCCCTTTCCATCTTCGTAATCTCACTTTTGGCCTCATTGTGTCTCCCACAACACAGGTCACAACAACTCGTAAGACTTATCAACCACTACGTTATCCTCGGCGTTCACTCCAGTTTAGCTTTATCGTTGCTGTTGTCACGCTATGTCGCTGCTCTCATCATTCTTTAGCTCTCTCAGACCCATTCATAATTGCCATCTCGTGCTCCTACTCTGTCACCATCCCCTGCTCTCACCTCACATCACTCCAGATCTGCTGATAACTCCCAGATCCGTCGTCAAATCTATCAGGGGAAATTAGTATAAGATCCCATCCGATAATAGTAGAATTATTACAAAATTTTTGTGTGTTTTTGACTTCTTAAAAAAAATATCACTTTAATTCTAAAAATGATAATAATTAAATTATAATAAAACATTAGTTTGGCCTTGTTGTGCTATCAGTTTGGCTGTCCGTCTTCGGTCGATATTTTCTCTGCTCATACCGATCCTACCTTCACCAAACATAAATTTTATTTTATATCTTTATCTCAAATCTTCATCATGCTTTTTTAGTAACATTTGAATCGTCTTTGAAATTGATCCATTTTAACCACCGTAATTATACAAGTTTCTTAACTCTAAAATGATATTCACATAACATATTGAGAGGACTTTCTAACTTTTATAAAGAAGGATAAGCAAGAAATCTGAGCTCAATTTTAACTTAATTAAAATTAAATTTTAATTTCAATTAAACTTTTATTATAATTACAAATAATTCTAATTAAATACCAATTATGCTCAAATAAGATCTAATATTTCATATTGATCCTTATTTATTAAATATCTCATATTTAATCTTAGTGTTTCTTAAACTTTATAATCAAGTCCAAGTTAATTAAAATATTGTTTCCTCTTCAACTCGTTCTTTATGTGAGATCCATTATATTCCTAAATATGTTTAAAATGATTATAAATTTTAATTCTAATTCATTATTAGAATTAGAGAAATTAAAACTCATTTTAATTTATCTTTAATTCCCCAATTAAACAATTTATAATCATATATCAAAATTAGCGTATAGCAACATATCATGACTACCCAAATATTTAAAAATATCAAACTAGTTTGGAATAACTTTTCTATGCATGATTTTTTGTATAATGCAATCATTTCATCATATAATTTTCTGATTAGACATAGAGTATGAAATTAATTTCTATTATATTTTTAGTCCAATTATATTAGTTCTCTACCATTAGATATTAATTCAATTTATGACATTTGTAAACTATTTACAAAATGTCAAGGATTTCCAAATCAATACTAATTGAGAACAATAGAACATTCTCCCTAATTATTTTAAGCTAATGAATCATATCTTAATCACTCAACTACCTCTATATAGTTCATTCTATATCCAGTGACTTCTGAATAAGCCATCCATAATTAGAATATGTTATAAGTAGTATCAAAATATAACAATCCATATAAAAGATAATTTTAGAGACCTCAAGTCAAAGAATTACTTACACAATTATCACAATTAAAATTTCTATAGATATACAAGTAATGTTCCAAATGGATTTCTCATATGAGATCAGTTCAGTAAACTTGTTCTCTAATAAGCACCCACATGTTTGTTTAAATATTTCCATACTTTAGTCTATGAAATTGATTACTTCTTCATAAAGAAAAGCATAACATGTGTTAGTCTTCTTACATTCTATTAATGTCCAGTCTTAATAATACAATGACTAGGAACAATTTAGGGATATTACATAAATACAATATGGATCTTATAATTATAATCTCATTATAATTTTATTTGTAATGTATAATTGTCCCATGGACTTTGTCATATACATTTAAATATATACAGGATAAAGAATGTTATTAAATTATTTTGTCATTAAACTACAACCAAATCAACTACCTGTAGGCATAAACCAAAAATCTCCCCCTTGCACTAAGCTAATGGTTTAAGTATCAAATACCATATTACCACATGACGATCATTCTACTGTTGGAACAGTAACTTAATCAAACAATTTTACAAGATTCTCTATAGTGAGCACTTGCTTAAATCTTAAAACTTCTATCTTAGTTATCATCATAATTAACAAAATTTGCCTAAATATGTCCTTGGATCTTTAATGAGACCTTAGCTCCTTTGAAATGTGCAATGACTCTAATGTTCCACAATACACTACTATCTTGAACAATGCAAGGAACTATAACAAGTTCGTTAAAGAACTTATTAATCTATATAATCATTTCTACTAAATGGAAATGCATTGTGACTTCATTAGCAAACATTACTACATTGAAACCTTTTCAATCTTGAATGATATTGTTCTAAGTAAATAGACCTTAATTAGGATTGACTTCTAAAATTAATATCCTTATAACCTTAAACTAAAATATCTACTCATATATAGAAAAATGGATATCTTTAATACTTCAAAAGTATATGATATCTCAAAGATTAAACATCTTTAGTACAATATCTATGTACTTAGACTTATAATGGGTTAACAAATTCCAATCTATCTCTATAGATATAATTCCTATAATTAAGATGTTACTATTTCATATCCAACAAGAATTTTTCTTGGACAATTATATTTTCAACAATTGAAACTTAGAATTGTTATTCTCTATGAGTGATATTTCTCCACATACTCTCACTAAAGAGGACAACTATAATCTCACTAAACTTCTTGTAGACATGATAAATTCACAATAACCTAAAAAATAAACTACTTAAATTCATCAAAAAAGTGAATCTTTCAATGTCTTCTAGCCTTTCAATTATACGTCAAATGTATCAAACAAAGATACTAGCTTCAATTGTTTGTACTGTCATGAGATTTAAACTTTTCAAATTTCATCTTACTTTCACTACTTATCTTGAAAACTATTCTCCACATAAGTATAAATTAAAACGAACAACTTTTTTAATAGGTATGTAAGATTATATCCAACCTTTTGGATATCTCATAACCTTTATTACCTAATTTTGTTCTAAACTTAATAGATAATGTATGCTTCAACCAAGTTTTGCATCCTTGAATCATTAACTTTGACTATTTCAAAGACTTGGTATTTCATATCTTATATGAAATCTTGCTAATTAATTTAATTGGAACTATTAGAAGAAATAAATTGTGCATTATACAATATCTCATATTGTATTTTATCCCTCAAATAAATCCATACTCATATGAAATTTTATTGTGAAGGTATTAATAAGAGAATCTCGTTCTCTATAGATAACCAAAAATTTAAAACTTACCACAACGATCCCTTCGAAGTACTTCAACATTCTCAATGTTTAATTTTTACTTAGATTTAAACAATCTGAACTTTTTCAAAATTTTAAATCGAAACTTCATTTAATACATATGATTATATCATACATAGCTATTAGTAATTTAATGAAATATAAGTATCATCATTTTATAACATCACATCTATAAATTAACAATTTAATACTATCAAGTTGATTTGGTTATTCTTTAACTTGACAAGCTTCATATGAGTCATAATAAAAAATATATGCATATCCTTATATGTCACTTTATGTTTCTCGTTAAGTTAAATTAACTATCATGATATAAACAGATAGTCTCGATTATCCAACTTTTATCCTTGTCATTTATGTTAAGTATAAGTCTCCTTTAATCCATCAAATACAATCTATTTGTATAGAATTGGGTTTACTACTTTTACTCACTAATCTATTTCTTATCAAGCATTGAACATTGTGATAATGTTGAATATGAATCTAGTATTAAATACTCAAAAGCATAAATTACAAATACATATGATCAATATCGTATTAGGCATAGGCAAGAAAAGCCAAGCAATCATTTTCTTTAAATGATAACTATTATCATTCTATAGTAAATTCCCTTAATTGTATTCTACAATTAGGCTTTTAGTAGGATAAATTAAGTGGAACAATTCTAACAATGTACTATACCTTTCAACTTTACTTTATAGAACGTACCTCTTACATCTTGGTATCATGGTATTGACATACATCTTACATGTTGTTATTTAAGTTTATGAGTCATTATTCAACTCAAAATGTCATTACATTTTGTCATCTATACGATTTTGACATATCTCTAAAACTTTGTCACCAAATCTTTAACAACGATTATAGCCAAATTACATAACGGGCATACAATTTTCTTTTCTAACTTTTAGAACTCTTCTTAAACATAACCTATGTCCAAGAAACTCGGTTCACTAACTTAGTATCAACTATACTAAACAAGGTAAATTCTACTCAGAATGGAATATAAAATGTAAGAAAAAAAGTAATAAATCATATGCCACGAGTACCAAAATGAGATTAGGACCTTAATAATGTATTTGGTTACTCCCACTATTTTATTCGAAATAATAGCTCTCACTACTATTCGAAAAGATTAATCTTTTTGAGGGGGCTAGGATCTCGTTCAAATATAGTTAATTTTTAATTTGCTCAAAAAACCAACTAAAATTTAAATTAAGTAGATAACAAGTTTATCAATCACATCTTATGTAATTCCTAGATTCATTAGGTGACAACTCTTATCAAAACATGAAATTTATGTCATCTTTAGTTTGCTCATCCAAATCATACAAATCTATTTAACTAGGACCAATTGTCTTAAGACTAAACATAATTAGGTTAATGCAACCTTAAGTTTGCTCAACAAGTCTAATAATAAACAAAACTCTATTTTATTCTTACAACAATGGAGGGCATCAGTCATCTCCAAAACATGAACTCAATATTTTTAACAAGGGATTTAATTTTTTTGATATCATCAAACACAAGATTACATGTAAAATGTAACATCCCGTTACTGTTAGCAAGGGTATTTTGGTAATTTGGGACAGACTAATAGATTTCATTACATTCACTGACTGAGTATGTTACTGATCTCTAATTATAGAGGAACAAGTTTATTGCATATGCATTTATCCATAGGTACATGCATTCATGGTTTTCCAGTATTTAATTGTGAGCATGAACTGACTGAACTGACTGAATTGACTGTTTGAGAGTCGATTGAGAATTAGGAGTTATTTAGTTCATATGAATGATT
>JANIJH010046579.1:0-10366 GCA_024520975.1 Erythroxylum areolatum | reverse complement strand
TGACTTACTTCGTCTGTCTGACTTACTTTTTATTTTGCTCTTTTGTTATACATCAAAATCTTATCTAAGTAAAGTCATTTGGACTTAACAATCTCCCCCTTGTGATAATAATCCCACTATCAAATATGTACTCATGATAACAAACTAACTCAACTTTGGGGACTTTCGCTTACCTCTTTCTCATTCTTATACAAAATCCTATCTTATATGCATTTCTAACTTTCTCCTTAGTACACATCATTCATCTCTTGTAAAGTCAATTATGTCTATTTTTTTCTCCTATATACGTATCCTCAATCAATCTATAATTATTAATGCACAACCATTTTGAAATTTTGGTCTTAATTTCCTTAATAACTTCTTATACTGAGGTTTAAACTCTTGTCACAATAAGCATATAACCATTTCAATTCCAAATGCATCCTCTTACGATCATAACAAATTTATGTTTTCATTTCCCTCTACTTATACTTTAATCTCCTCATTTCTACTCACATCCCTATTTTCCTTAAACAATTCATGACAATATGCTCACATTTATATCATATTTGAGGATATACCATCACAATACAATCTTGGTGACATATTCAATAATACATGCACCAATACAATTGTAATGAATCTCTATTTATCGTATTAAACCATATACTATTTTTCATTTTTAGATATCCACAACGTCCAGTTTCTCACATTCTAACATACCATCACTTTTCTCACTATTTCAATCAACTTAAGCACTTAATACATGCTCATGCGTGTGACTCATACTTATATGACTCAGACTAGGGATCAGTCACTACCGTCTACTATGACATGACTAAAGTGCACGTAACTTAACACATATCAGAAAATGGCCATATAAGATAGTAATTCTGGGCTCTGATACCACATAATGTAACACCCCACTCTCGCAAGACCCGAACCCGACATCGATGGGTGATATCCGAGTCTGTGCCCCGTGAGAGTGGCGTGCTAAAACACTCAATCATTTAGAAATCGGTATAAAACTTTTTTTTTGAACCACAAACACAATATGCAGAAATCGATACTCAAATTGGTCCCACATTCATTCATAAACTTTTTCAAGTAATAAAAAACCATCAACAACATTTTCAATAGCCATTTGGGCCCTTTCATAGATACAAAATGCTTGAGTCATTTCGGAAAACCAATTTATAAAAAAAGTTGCGGAATATACAATTCAATACAAAAATAAAGAAATGCAATGCATACACGAATTGATCCCAACCTCTATCCTTCACTTGAATGCCCCGGGAATACAACCGTTGGCTTAACGGGGTATTCTTCTGATCCTGTAAAATTTTTGCAAATTTTGGGTGAGTTTTGCGAACTCAATGAGTGAACCATCATTGAAGAGTTTACCAGATCATAAACATATATCACATATTTCACAGATATTCATTTAATGGATATCGATCTTATAATGCTATATGCATGAGACTCACATCCGTTCTTATTGTTGTAATCGAGTGCCTATCACATATATATACAAATACTGGCCTATAGGGCTTAGTCAGAACCGAGTCACAGAGCATAGCCCTATGTTTAGAACATATATCATAGAGCAAAGCTCTACGTGGAAGCGCTTCATAAAGGTTCCACGCTTCATAAAGGCTATTCAAGTCAAAACACCTTTATCTAAGCATGCATTTTATGAAATGCAACAAATACTGATTATGCCATATTAGATAATCACATGCGATGTTTAATCAGAAACTCTTTATCATCGGACCTAAGTCTGGCATTCAACTTTCGTTGAGAATTCACAAATCATACAGGATTTCAGATCAAATCAAAACACTTCCAATACCTATATCCATATAGCAAACTCCTAAGACTTTAAGTCAAATCGTAAACAATTTATGATTGGAAGCTAACACGTCAAATAAATTCAAAGTAAATCAATCCTAGGAAATCATCTAGGTTGACTCACTGTACTCTCTAGATTAGCACTAGCTTCAAGATCTGGAAACATTTGAATGCAGACGTTTATCCTGCACATCAATATGCCAAACATATGATACACAAACATTAATAATTGCACAATTATAAGCATTCCCTTATGCACAAGGGTGTATATAAAAATATGTACCATGCATGCTCATGACAATCCCGGGTGTCTTTCCCTTATTCGCATCACATTATCAGTCTTATATCCAAAACTTATCTAAGTACGATTCATACTTAGGTTTATGCCTTACTAAAACTATCAAAATCACAATTCATTACTCATTTGAAATCCTATAGATCCAGACATAATCAAAACACTTAAGTACGTTCAATGGAATAACCCTAGTTCATATAATTTTAGGAACACACTCACTGTACCCATTCCACGTTTCTCACTCAATCTTTCTCAATTCATTTCAGATGGCTGAGATTTTTAGGCGGAGATGTAAGGAAAAGTGTTACGAGTCCCATGGTTCAAAAATCAATTCATTTAGGTGTCTAGACAAGACGAAAAAAGACAGAAGGAACGAAACTCAAAAGAAGCAAAACACAAAAGAAGTAAAACACAGAAGGAGTAAAACTTAGAAGAAGTAAAACACAAAAGAAGACACATTAGCAAAATACAGAAGAAGATGCATCAGCAAAATACAGATGAAGAAAAAGACAAAAGAAGAGAAAAGGAAAAAGAAGTAAAACATAGAAGAAGTAAAACACAGAAGGAGTAAAACTCAGAAAAAGTAAAAACACAGAAGAAGACACATAAGCAAAACACAGAAGAAGACACGCCAGCAAAACACAGAAGAAGCAAAAGACTATAGAAGTGAAAAGGTAGAAGAAGCAAAACACAGAAGAAGTAAAACACAGAAGGAGTAAAATTTAGAAGAAGTAAAAACACAGAAGAAGACACATCAACAAAACATAGAAGAAGACGTGTCAGCAAAACAAAGAAGAAGTAAAAGACAAAAGATGTGAAAAGGCAGAAGAAGCAAAACACAAAAGAAGTAAAACATATAAGGAGCAAAACTCGGAAGAAGTAAAAACACAAAAGAAGACACGTCAACAAAACACAGAAGAAGCAAAAGACAGAAGAAGCAAAAAGGCAGAAGAAGCAAAACACAGAAGGAACGAAACATAGAAGGAAAAAAACTCAGAAGGAGTTCATGAACAGTAACACAGAAGGATTTCATGAACAGTAACACAGAAGGAGTTTATGAATAGTAACACAGAAGAATTCCATGAACAGTAACACAGAAGAAGCGAAACTCAGAAAGAATAAAACACAGAAGAAGATGGCATTATCACAGAAGAAGCAAAAGGATAGAAGAAACGAAATTTCACTTTTGAACATCTTCCCTTATAAGGACCCTGACTTTCAACTCAGATGTCCACAGTTTTCATGCTATATACTATTGGGAAGATGAAAAGGAAGATTCATAACTTTCATAAAGGCCATTTTGACGAATCTATCTAGATTGGTATAAAAGCTTTTCTAAAATTTCAGATCGAGTTATTGCTATTCCAACTCTGACTTCACTTTTACATCTCCTAATCACTAATAATATTTCAAAAACTAAATTTAACACTATAACCAAATTTTTCCTCCCAACCACACAGTATTTATGAATATGCATTTAAATCATACAAATGATAATAACTCATTAACTTTCTTTCATAAATCCCCAACTCTAAAGGATTTATTCACTACTTACCTTTTGAAAACTCCAAAATCTTCAAGCCATAAACTCCAGGCAATTTACGCACTTCACTGAGGACAATGATTAGCTTCTGGTTTTTCTTAGGGTAGAAGACACGAATAGCAAAGTGGATTTGGAGTAGGAAGGAAAAGAAGAGGAATCTCTTAGAAGGGGCTCGATCAAAAACTCTGTGTATGGAAAGAAAATTTGGAGATGATCCCAATGAAGAATGAACTTAGACATATAACTTAACCTTTCAACTTTAAGAAAATAGTGACTTACTTGTAGCAAAGTACCAAGCCTAAGTGACATTTGTCACTTCCCTCACATCTAAGCTCTAACTTAGTTTCTTTTGAAACTAACTCCCCTAAACTCTCACCTTTACAATCCAACTATCTCCAAAGCTTCATTTGATGCCTTTTCCTGTTTGTATAATTTTCTGAAATTTATGCCTAATTTCACCAAAATTTACAATTGCAATACTCTTACTAACCAACAGAATTTTCCATATAAATAAATTCAAAATTCTTAAAACACCCAAAAATCATAACTCAATCTAATTATACTCGAAATTATTCATAAATGCATATACAATTATTTTCATACGCCACAACTTCACCATTCATATGCATGTGCATGAAATAATGTGCATAAGCATGGAAATGCATTCCTATTTCCTTCGTAATCTCTCACATTTACAATTTTAGCCTTAACATGAGTAACGGGATGTTACAAAATTAGTTAAAGTTGTCTTCTAAAAAGTTGTAGGTCTTTCTTTTAGCTTTCCAACGATATATAGTATGAAATTTTTGGACTTCTAGGGTGAAAGTTATGGTCCTTATAAGGGAAGATGTATCTTCTGCTTTTTACTTCTTCTGTGTTTTGCTTCTTCTGCTTTTTGCCTCTTCTATGATTTGCTTCTTCTACTTTTTGCTTCTTCTATGTTTTGCTTCTTTTGCTTTTTGCTTCTTTTATGTTTTGCTTCTTCTATTTTTTGCTTCTTCTGTGTTTTGCTTCTTCTGCCTTTTGCTTCTTCTGTTTTTTCACCTGGCCTATCTTCTGCTCCATCTTTGACCCTTCAAAAGATAGAATCTGTCTTTGAGGTCTTCTCAAAAATTGTAAATCTTGAAGTCTTCTTTCGAACCATATAAATAACACCTTAATCTAATATCTATAGAGAAAGTTATAGCAATTTTCTCCATTCGTCTGTCTTTTTCCATTTGTTTGCTTTTCCCTTTGGTTTCATCTGTACCTATCTTCTGCTTCATTTTTGACCCTCCAAAAGATAGAATCTGTCTTTGAGGTCTTCTTGAAAGTTTTATATCTTGAAGTCCTCTTTTTAACCATATAAAGAAAACCTTAATTTGATATCTTTAGGGAAAGTTATAATAATTTTCTCCATTTGTCTGTCTTTTTCCATTCGTCTGCTTTTTCCTTTGATTTCATCTATACCTATATTCTGCTCCATTTTTGACCCTCTAAAAGATAGAATCTGTCTTTGAGGTCTGTTTAAAAGTTGTAGATCTTGAAGTCCTCTTTCTAACCATATAAATAACACCTTAATCCAATATTTGTAGGGAAAGTTATAGTAATTTTTCCCATTTATCTATCTTTTTCTATTCGTTCGTTTTTTCCTTTGGCTTCGTTTGATCCTATCTTCCGCTCTATTTTTTACCCTTTAGAAGATAGAATCTGCCTTCAAAGTCTGCATAAAAGTTGTATATCTTGAAGTTCTCTTTCAGTTAATCTAAATAACATCTTAATCCAACATCTCTAGTGAAAGTTAGACCCTTTGTCCCGAACAAGTTCAATATGATTGAGGACCAAATCGTATTTGATTCTTTCAACTATAATTTTGTTATCTGACCTTCAAATGAAGTGATTCTTAAACCAATAGTTTCTTAACACATTTTTCTATCCATCCATAGATTTTGATAGCTTTTGGTATTTATTGGAAAAATATAGATTGAATTTATCAAGAACATATATGTGTCTTTCATACACATCTATGGAGGCAAATTATAAGGAGTAATTATGATTGGACATGATGAATATTGCTAGCCTGATTATCCAAAATGTTGGAATCCTTCCGTCGACAATCTCGATCTAACATTTCAACTTTCAACTACAAACTCAAGATGGGTTTCATTGAAATGTGTCCATGCTAGTGCATCTGATGGATGACTCACTATTCCATCTTCCTGTTCATGTTCATTATACCATCTCATGTGAGATGCAGTAACGTCAGAAGCATATAGTCTTTGAAGTCTCGGAGTTAGCGGGAAATAATACATTCTCTTCCAAGGTACTAATTTTTGTTTTATAGAACACTTTCTAGGCTTGAACCTAGATTGAAAACAACATTTTTACTCTTGTAATTCCACATCATCTCTCCAATACAACATACATCCCAATTTGCAATAATCAATCTTTTCAATAGGCAAACCAAAACTCCTAATAAGTTTCTTCTTATTGTAAAAACTATCAAGCGTTGTATGATTAGGAGGTAATGATTCATTATACCATTCAAGAATTTTATCAAAACTACGATCCGAAATATGCCCTTCAGACTTTATTTTCAATATTCGAGCAATTGAAGACAATTTAGTCATTGTGCCATAATTTGGCCATAATTCTTGGTCAGCTAAATGTAGTAAGTTAAAAAACTATTTTGCATGTGGGTTTGGTTCTTCTTCAAGATTTTCCATATTTTCTTGAAAGGCATAACTGGTTGTATCATTAATCATTTGCAAGTAAGGATTTTCATTTCCATCCACATTATTTGTTCTAAATCCAATCACCCATTCAAACTTATTTAAGTTCACAGACGATTGTACTTTATTACCCCTTGAAGTGCTACAAATCAATGGTTCTCTATGTCGTGTCCACTCAAAATATTTGGGAAAAAACCCTTTTCTCAGCAAATGCCCATTAACTTCATCAATAGGAAGGAAACAAATGTGTTTGCACTTTTTACATGGGCATATGATCGTTAAGGCATCCATATATGCAGGTTAAGAATATGCATAATAAATAAAAGCTTCAACTTCCTCAACAAACTTAGGATTAATGAAACCATCAGGTGTTAATCATCTATGCATCCAAGATCTATCAACACTACTCATTTTTTCAAAACTGTTAATTTAAAATAGTGATTCCATATTTAGTATCATTCATGTTTGCCAAAGTTTACAAAACATCTAAACATTACATAACATCCCCTAGGTATTAACCAATTGAATTAATCAACAAAGATCACACTTGTTAATCAAGAAAAGAAGTTCTCATTGTGACTCCTAGACTTGTGGTATTTTTCATTGATAAGCCTCATAGGAGCTACATCACGAGTTATGGGTTAAGATCAAAATTATTTATTAACTACAGATCTATTTTTTGTTTGTAATCATATATGTTAGAAGAGAATTAATGTTAGAAGTTTGTTATTTAACCTAAATTAAATATGCACTAGTGCCAAATATAATAAGTATTTATAAAAAGATGAATACTTATTTTAATAAATTATTGTAACACATACAAATTATCTAATATGTTTAGAAGAAAATTAGTATTATATTAAAAAAGATGTGTTAAAGATTCACATATGAAAAGTAAAGAGAACCTAATCATTTCAGAGAGCATCAATGAAATAAAAATTGACATAATTAAGATATTTGGAACTATAAGTCAAACCCATCCTATATTAATTCATTGATATATCGAAGTTCGTATCACAAAAAAATTTGCTTGGTGCAGCCCATTTACATTAAAAATGTAGGAAGTTTAAATGGGAAGTTCAAACCACAAACAAATATCCAAATTAAACCAAGTGCACAAAAACCTAGCAAATAACAAAATCATTTACCTCAACTGACATATAGAAGGATCTTCCTGAAGTATGTGAAGGAAGATGATGAAGGAGCTCGAATGAGCTGACAGCCAAATAAGATAACCAAAAGAAAGCAAAGAAGGCAATGAATTTCAAAGAAGTATGTAAATTGATATAAAATTATGTTCAGAAGTCTTAGTTATAACATTTGATTGCCGCTATGTCATGCAAGAAAATCTAGTCATTTGCCTTATAAAACATAAAAAGGATGATAAAGTTATATTTTCAATGAAGTAAAAAGATGCAAAATGACTACGCTACAAAATATAGAAACAGATACAAATTCAATTAAAAAGTGTAGACAATTATTGTTGACATTGTCAAAAATAAAAGGAAATGAATGTCATTTGCATACCTGCTAAACCTTCTCTTCCACCGACGGTGAAAATAGAAATATTGCCAACAAATGAGTTCCTATAACCAAGCAATAGTCAATCAGATTTTAGCCAGTATAATTACAAATCTATCCCCTACAAGACCCAACTTTTATTCCATGCTATAAGTTGCAATGTGAAAACATAAATCATTATGATATTAACACAAAAACAAAGCAGTCTAACATTGAACATTTATGAACCTATGGTTTGCGACCATCTTGAGAAACTGAAGTTGTTTAGTTACAAATACTTATTTATGCTTTCTGTGGGAAAAGCTAATACTAATATGCTCTCGTGAATTGCTATCCATATTGTTATTTGTTATTTATATTTTCTATTAATCTTATATTAAAGCTATGTGTCTTGGTTAAAAATCTCTAGTGACAAAGAGTTTAGATGTACTTGGTTACTTGTTTTTAAGTGATGAAACTATTAAAAATTGTTCACAGGAAAACAATCATCTTCTCTCTATTTAGTTGCTAATCATAGGACATCGTACGCTATCATTAGGCATTTAAGCCTATGATGTAAGTCATTGGAAACCAAGTTTGGGTCTTAACTCTATAACTCATGGAGTTCAATATCAACCTTTATGGCATCTCTATGCCCTAAAGGTAAAACAATAGTTTGATACTACAAATGTATCAATTATAAAGATATGCTCTATGTTCAATTAGTCAATTTTAGAACTCCTAGATTTTAGATACATGATGCTCACATTATATGACACAACTATAATGGAGTGCTATAATGAAGAACATCAACTATGCTTGTCTTCACTCAAAAAGTCTACATAAAGACTCTTAAAATTAGAATGCTAGACTCTCCAATAATACTTCTTGGAAATTAAACTTTTCACCTCTAATTTTCTATACTTCTTTCTGTTGCTCTAAATTGTAATACCAAATTCGTCTTCTAATGTTACGAATTTTCATAGCTTCATCTTACCATCAGTAAAGTAGCTAGGGAAATCACATTCTCCAACTAGTAGTGTTGTGTCTCAATTATTCCAATAATAACTTGTTAATTACTAGTGAATACCTAAATTTTAATGTCACATCACAACTCTAAACATAATGGAAAAGTATAACTTACATTGTCAAAATCACTCACCTACATCTTGGCTTTCTTCTTTGACATTAGTCACTTAAATTTCGGTTAAAATGATTCAACTTTCTATAGACTATGTATGGCCTTCAAATTGTCACACAAATATGTTATTCATTCTCTAATTCAAAAAAACAGATAGAACTCAAATAGTCACACAAATACATTTTTTCAAGGAACAGACATTTTATCAAACATCTTATATGCATTAGAAATTCATCCCAATATCACAACCAAAATCACATCTTATCCCTTTTATCAGTAACATTTCTACCTTAAAGTTGTTTTTCCAATCACAAAATACACAAACAAATAAAACAAAACAAATACCTAAATATAACTATCATCCACTATATGAAAATATATCCACGAAAATAAGTTCACGAAAATATGACAATGACTGGAGAAGATGAAGACCAGAAGACGCAACAGCTCCATAATGCCAATGAAAAGAGAAAAGAATGTTGAAGCCACAGTAGATTTGGAGAAAGAAGGAGACAATGTAGGTGGGAGGAGACAACGTAGGTGGGGGGAAAGGGGGCTTCGGGTGAGTTTTAAGTTAAACAAAATGACGTCGTTTGGTTCATTTTCTTTAACTTAAAAATGTTCAAACGATGACGTATAGCTTGAAATTTTATGACGAACTTTACCGATGGAAATTTTCTGTCGACAAACTAAAAATTTTATTATTCTGTCAATAATTCCTGCCTTACTTACCGACAGGCATTTGATACTGTCACTAAATTTTGTCGCAATGATTTTCCTCCTCATTTAGCGACAGATATTTCTACCACCGCTAAATGAAAAATTTTCCCAACAATTTTCTCGACAGAAATAGAGTTTTCTTCAGTAATTTGCAACAATTACTTTTCTTTCACTAATTCCTACTTTTCTAGTAGTGTTTTGCTTCAATTTTTATTGTTAAATGGTTTTCTATTCGTCAGTTTTGTTATTGTAGATTGAGTTCTCTATGTTTATTTTGGTTGTTAATGGGTAATTGTTTGTTGTTCTGTGTTAATGTTAGTGAATAATGGAAAAAAGATTGAGGTTTTTTTAATTAGTTAAGGATGAATTTGTGATGCATACCAAGTGTTCAATGAAAGTTCTATTAAAGATGGCCATTTTTTCCTTGAAAATTATAACAACTACATTTCTTTTAATACATGGATTGTTTAAATTAAAATGATTGTTGTATAGTTAGTCATGTTTGTTGGATCCCGTTTCCGGAACCCAACTACCTACACTTAACACTCGTAACCCCACTGCTTAAACTTAACATGATCTCTCATAACCACTCTTGAAGCGGAATGAAAAATCGAAAAACGAGGGCG
>JANIJH010046560.1:0-10367 GCA_024520975.1 Erythroxylum areolatum | reverse complement strand
AATCAATGGAGAAGTAACTAATGAGTGATCATATTGTGAATGATAAAGTTATGTAGTATTTGCTTTAATTTGAACCAAATAATTAGTGTAACAATTTTCTCACAAAAATTTTAATTAATTTTAACAAACTTTGTTATTTTTTATAAGTTTATGGACTTAAACAACACTTGATATTTGTTTGAGTTATGCCCACATGTTTTTGTAATTTGAGTATCTTTGCCAATATGTCCAAACATATTACAATTTTTGAACATTTTTGTCTATACTGTTTGTTTATAAAGATTACTCAAACTATTATTAGTATTTTGTATAGAAACAAAAGATCAATCTTTTAATATTATATTACCTTTGTTACAATTTAATGATATTTATATATTTTTACTTTATATATGGGATGCTATAATAATAATCAAATAATTCATGACAAAAAATATATTGATACATTATATACATTATATACAAAACATCTTAAATTTCCCAATATTATGGATTATGTAAAAAGTTCCAATAATGTGTGACAATGTTTTTACACATTCGTAGTTAAAAGAATTTACTTACAAAACTAAGGAAAACGTAGTTAAAAATTTTTACTTACGAAATTAAAAATGTAGCAAAAAATATATCTCTAAGAAACAAAGAAGAAGAAGAAAAATCTATATAACTATTAATGTATTAAACATAGAAAAAATTATTAGCTATGCTCGATATTTGGTTATGTATGTGTAATGCTTTAGCTATGAAAGCATACCGTAGCCAATTCTTTTTATCTACGATTTTCCAAAACATTATCTATAATTTTTTATCTATATTTTTTTGCTATGGAGAATTAATGGCGCTTCATGTGACAAAATAAAAACGTCATATATAACTATAGGCCATGTTGTTGAACGAATTAACAACTTTTTGTTTGTAGCTATTGTCTAGTTTGTTGCAGTGTTTGTATTTCATCTTTTTCATAAGATTTTCTCTCTTTCTTTTATTTTATTTAAGTAATTGATTCCAATTAAGTTCTTATATATATAAAGAAATATTATTAAATATATATGAAGAAATATTATTTCACATGATAATATATTATAACTATTAAACCAAATACGATTTAATTTTCTCTTTGTTTTTTCTTTTGAATTTCAAATTAATGATAATTTA
Organism: Erythroxylum areolatum; assembly: GCA_024520975.1. Lineage (NCBI taxonomy): Eukaryota > Viridiplantae > Streptophyta > Magnoliopsida > Malpighiales > Erythroxylaceae > Erythroxylum > Erythroxylum areolatum. The sequence continues at coordinate 9,218 of JANIJH010046560.1, read as the reverse complement.
TTTTTCTTACAATATAATATAATTTTAAGGAAATAGTTATGGAAGCTTGCAAGTGAGCAAACTAGAATATATTTTAAAAAACAAAAATGCAAGCGAACATAAGTTTTTGTCACCTAAGATTTATGTGCAATATATAACATGCATTTATAAGATAACAAACTAATGAAATTTCAACATCTCTTTTTTTTTTTCCTGTAAAAACTAGATCCAACAATCACAAAATATAATCAATTTTTGTGTTAATAGTAACTATGAGTTCTTTATCATCTTCACTTCTAATGTTTTAAGAATAAAAGCCGTTGAAGACTATATATCAAGAAGAGTGCGAGTATTATTCCTACTTGCAATTCGCTCCTCTTCCTTATTCACCTGCCGATAATAATAATAGTCTTGAGGAAAAACAAAAGCTTTGTTTGGACGTTAAGTTCAATACGTTGCTTGCTGTAAACCAGATGTTGGCAACAAAAAGTTTACTGTAACATGAACTCTTATTCTTCGTTACATCACGTTAATCAGAAATGTTTTAGTTCAGGCTTGTTTACAATAGCTGCTGGGGGAGTACCATGGCCTTCACCAGGGGGGCTGGGTCCTGATTTTGATGGTTTGAAGCTGTTAGTCCGATACGCTGTGTATGCATTAACAGTATGCAGAAACTCTTGCTTAGGTTCCGAGTTTACAGTAGCTGGTGGGGGCGGGGTACCATGGCCTTCACCAGGGGGGCTGGGTCCTGATTTTGTTGGTTTGAAGCTGTTAGTCCCATACGCTGTGTATGCATTAACAGTATGCAGAAACTCTTGCTTAGGTTCCGAGTTTACAATAGCTGCTGGGGGAGTACCATGGCCTTCACCAGGGGGGCTGGGTCCTGATTTTGTTTGTTTGAAGCTGTTAGTCCCATACACTTTGTATGCATTAACAGTATGCAGAAACTCTGGCTTGGGTTCCGAGTTCACAGTAGCTGGTGGGGGCGGGGTACCATGGCCAACACCAGGGCTGTGTCCCGGAACCGTTGGTCGGAAACTGTTGGTCTCGTAATTTTTGTACTCGTTAACAGTAAGGAGAATCTCTGGTTTGGGTTCCGAGTTTACAATAGCTGGCGGGGGAGCACCATGGCCAACACCTGGACTATGTCCTGGAACTGTTGGTCTGAAACTATTGGTCTCGTAGTTTTTGTATGAATTAACAGTATGCAGAATCTCTTGTTTGGGTTCTGAGACAACTGATCGATCCGTATCTAGTAATCTGGATGCTCTTGCCGCGTCATAGTTTGCGATCATGAAGAGAACAACAAGGAAAGCAAACATGAAATTCTTTGATGTCATCCTGCAAATCCAATTTGGAAAAAGAGTTAGTCGTACGAGAAGGAAATGCCATCACAGAGACTCTAAATTCTAGAGTAATGAACACAGAAAAAGTGATCACGAAAATGCAAGCATCTTGAGAGGCAGAAGGAAGAGTCAAAAAATTTCCGATATCACCTGAAGGTTCGATCAGAAGAAGCAAAGATGCACTAGGGAGAAAGATGCAATGAAATGTGATGCATAAAGGAGATGTGAAGGGCTTATGTAGCAGAGCAGCATGTATTTCATTTGGCAATTTTAACTCCTCGAGGCAAATCAAATCTTGGTGCAATGAAGATTCAGATGTGAACCTTAACTAACACCTGAATAAAATCTTTACTGTCTCATTTAACTTTAGTGAAGACATTAAAGACAGATTATTACGATTTGTAGTTGAACTACGTACCATTTTCATCTTTCCTTATTGGCTCATTCGCCGTGGGTTACTTGAATTAAGGAAACCTAATTCATTTTATTTGGCAAAACTTACAAAACTGAAATTCATCGTAATCATCATCATATACCGAAGTCTCTCGTTAAAGTCGGGTCTGAAAAAGTCTGATAATACGCAGCCTTATCCTTATATAATAGAGAGGTTATTTCCAGTAAACCCACATGCAGATGTGACAATAAAATAATGATGCAGGTTAAATAGTAAATAAGTACAAACTGACATTCTAAATACTTATGAAAATAAAATACAATAAATACATAAATAAATAAAAATAAATATAATCAAAGGATATATCTGATAGTGTCTAGATCTACTAGTACCTAATAAGCTGATTATCTTACAATATGATCCATATAGATAAATGATTTTAGATCAATCAACGTGGGAAAAAAATCCCATCAGAAACAAATACAACATTAGATATATGCAAACGTCCACAAAGTGCAACAATTGAAAAAAAAGGGAAAAATCTTAAATTTGTTTTTAAGTTGTACCCTCGAAAAATCTTCTATCATGCCAACACGCTCATGATTCAACTCTGTTCCAACATGCATCTTCACCTCTATATTCTATAGAAGGTAACCTCCCAGCAACTATATACTAGCCCATGTTCACCAAAGATTTTTAAGAAACTCTTGCGTTCTTTTAGAAACTCTAAGATTGTAACATGTGCATATATAATGATCTCTACCTGGCAAATAGTAATGTGTTCCATTAACACACTCCAAAAGACTTCTTAAGATCATTGCACAAGCAAAACATTTTCCTTCATGTTTCTTTCTATTGTTAGTTATTATTATTATTATTATTATTATTATTATTATTATTTTATTATTATTTACGTAGTACTTCTCTTCTAGTTATTTAGCTTATTACTATGTTCTATATATAATGTATTATGTATTAATTTATATTGTAGATGTATTTATTTATATTTTGTATTATTATTTTTTAGTGCTATATATGGATCTATCGAAAACAACATCTTTACTTGATAGGGGTAAGATTGAGTATTACTAGATCTTCCTAAATTTTTTATTTTTTAGGATTCTAATTGGGTGTTATTGGTATTATTATTGTAGTTATCGTTATTGTTATTGTTTTAGTCATCTTCGTTGTTGTCATCATCATCTTATAAATAGTGCTATAGATCATGACAAGCATTTATACATAAATGAAGCTACAAGGATAAAACTCTTGCTACCCTAATGTATGAAGTAAAAGAACATTTGCAAAATCTAATATTAAGCACCCATGTTAGATTGTACCATGCCAAAAACATTGCCTTTTTAATATTTTACAGTCTATAATTCAAATAAACCATTAAATTCTTCAGAACAAGTTAAGTTTATTTACTGATTTACCTCCTGCAATGATTCACTCTTATTAATCAAATAAAATTTGATTGTAGATGTATTACATTCAATCAATTAATTGTAATTAACTTTTGTCATAAAATAATTTAAAGACATTATTTATTTTATGCATATTTTTGTTAAATAATGTATAAAATAAATTAAATAAACTAAATATACATTTTAAATAAAATTATGATGAGATTATATTTATGTGATTTATATTCTATTTATATACTATTCCTAAATTACTCTTTGTTATTGATTTATTAAGAATAGTTATTGATAGTGTAGAAAGACTGATGTATATTATATAATTTTTTCTTGTATATAATGTGATCGATCCCATAAAATAAGGTATGGAGATATTTAAATAAATGTATGAGTTCTTGTTAAAGAACAAGTTCATTAATCTTACCTAATATAAGTATTCCGTTTAGAACACAATTTATATTTATATGAAAATTTTTATTGTTATGATTATATAACTAATTTTTTGACTTGAGATCTCCAAAGTATCTTATATAGAGATTGATATGTTTTATTATTACTTTGACCTATCCTAGTCAATATCATTTGGAAGATAATGGATATAGAATAACTTATTTGGAAGTACTTAAGTGATCAATATACAATGCACACTACAAGAAAATAGGACAATTAGCGACGTTTTAAAAACATCATAGAATCTCAAAAAACGTCGTAGAATACATTCTGCGATGTTTTAAAAAATGTCACAAAAAACATCTCGAAATGTGGTGTAAGCCAAAAGTTTCTGCGACGTTTTTCGTAAAACGTCACAAAAAATACTGACATTTCGCGACGTTTTGAAAAACGTCACAAAAAGATTGGTCTTTCTATGGCATGTTTAGAAAATGTCACGGAAAGTTACATTTTGAGAAAACGTCGCGGAATTATTAATTTTTTGTTTTTCGAAAATAATTTAAATTTAATAAAATTTCAATTTTAATAATTTTTTAAATAACAAATTTTTTTAAATATTATTTGTTTAATAAGTATTCAATATTATTTATGAATTTTATTTATTTAATAATTCTTTAATTTTTTAATATATTATTAATTTTAAACATTCCATTATTTTTTTCCACTTTTTGAAAATTATTTTAATTTAATAATTATTTTTTAAAATACAATTTTTTTTATATTTTAGTGCTATTGTTATTTTTCTTTGAATAGAACAAGGGAAAAGGGAAAAAATAAATAAATAAATTTAAAAACAAGTAGTAGAATATTTACTTTGTAAAAAATAGGAGAATATTTAATTAAAAGACCTCACGACATACAAATCTAATTCTATATAAGTATACTGCCAAAGTTGTCTTCAACCTAAGAATAGACCCTTCTTCCTCCATTGGCCAACTCGACTGATCTAAAACTCAATACAAACAGTAATGCTATCAAGACGCTTTGCTTCCAGAAGGTGCTAACGGTCAAAAACATCAAGAGTATTGTGATGAGCATTAGTGTGATCACTGCCAGGCCTAAATGCAGAAAGGGGGAAAAATAGAAAATGGTTACTTTTAATTCTTTATTGCCAAAATATTAAGGCTGAGGAAGAGAGGAATAAGAATATGGAAATACCATATGCATTGCTGATCATATCAATGCCATTAAATCTAAGAAAGTTACGGGTTCTGGGCCTCATGCGGATGATCTGGGCCTTTCTAAACTTTAAGGTGGTTGAACAATGCCCTGCTAAGCTACAAGAAACAAATATCAAGCACATATAAGCTAAGCGTTCAAAATTTTATAGATAAAAGCATCTATGCAGCTTGGCAATATGTAGAATCATTTTGCAGGATCTCTAAGAACACACATAACTGGAGAATTTTCGTAACATATTATTAAATCTCATACTCATTTACCCTAGGATGCAAGATATATGAAACTCAAACAAATTGAAACAATGAAAGTAAATGGGTGCCTTTGGCTCTGCATTGCCATGAAACTAAAAGTAGCTAATAAAAGTCCACTAATTCAAGCACTTGATTTTCTACTGCATCAGTAACAAAAGGTTGACATAAAACTTTCTGGGATGGGGCATAATAAACAATGTGTTTGAGTCCAGCTGTGGAAATTAAGCAACTAGAGGTAAATGCTTAAGTACCCAACCAAATAACCAAAGAAGAAACCATCAGATGATCACTCCCGCCTCAATCTTTCCTAGTTCTCTTTATCATTTCTATACTTGTTGAAAAATAAATTTTATCAGGTACAGAGCAAAAGGAGAGGATGTTCATGATGCAGTTGATGCCCATACTTGGCGTGATCGTCAATAATCATTCATTTGACATTAGCAAGTTAAGGTCAATCATTTCATCAACGTTCAATTTCAAATTTACCAAAAACTTTAGCCGTGTAACTAGTCCAAAGCAACATCTGAGCAATTGTTGGAAATTAAACCATAGTTACGTAAATAAAGTACAGCAGTAAGAACACATTATTCTACACATACTTGAGGCAACTCAATATCATCAGTTCACCTATATGGCAATTGGCAAATCCAAGCCAACTAATTAGTTAGATAATTAACCCAACTAATTAACTAAATCAGAAAAATTACTGTCAATAGCAATAGACAAACTCATCATACATTACAATAAATCCAAGCCAATTTACCTATCATTTCCAAAAAAGGGTCCAAAGGCATTGTAGTGAACAAGAAATTATTGACTTAAACAATCAAAAAACTATGGCAACTGTAAGGGAAGACATATTGACTTCACAAAGTCATTCAGAAATGAAACTAAACCAGAGAAAAATTTGAAGATGACATTCAAGAGTGAGTAGCAACCACCAGATCTAGTTTCAAAGGTTCATCAGGAATGAATGCAGCTTGAGTTTGAAGATAAAAGGAAAAATAACTTTTTTTTGAATTGTCAGAAAAACACTGTAAGAACAACCATGTGTGTATATATATATATTATTAATTTCATCAGCTCTCAAAAGGGTCTCGATCTCTATATCATTAGCGTACATACATATATAAGAGACTAGGCTACCGGAAAGAATAAAAGCTATAAGGAAACTTTTATCAAACAAGTGATAGGCAAGAAATTGGGCTGGAAAAACTTCATTCATCCATTAAAAAAAAAACCAGCCTTTTATATATAGAAAATGTAACAAACAATGAGAAAATGATTTTAACATAACCCCACAATCATTCCACACATACATCGCAATCCTTGAACACTCTAAAACATACAGAACTCCAACAAAAACGAGGCATAGACACCTTAGCACGCAAATTTGAATTCAACTGATTGCTGCAAAAAGTCAAACAAGAAATTACCTTCTTGAGATCGACATTAGAAATTTATGATTCCTTAAAATTTTCCTCCTAAACCCCTCCTTAAAATCTCCTAAATCTAAATTACAAAATTGGAGAAAATCAATAAAGGAAAACAAAAAAAAAACAGAGAATTTGAAGGTAAGTATCAAGTGAGATTTCCTATCAGAAATAGGAAAAGGTTGAATTATCTTTTTACGTGAAAATCCTCAAAGCACTCTAAACCAGAACAAGTCCTGCAAAAACCAAACAAGACCAAGTTAAGTAAAACAAAAACACTGAAAAACAAAGCACAAATCCAGAAAAAGTTACCTTTTGGTCTCAAATTCATCGAAACAGACGAGGAAGCGAGACTGAAGCTCCTCTGCACCCAGCAGAAAAACAATCGGAGAAACCAAACGCAGAAAACAATAACTGACGAAGAAGAAGAAGAAGTTATGGTGATTATTGATGAACAAAACCAAAAGCAGAGCTGCAGAACCTCAATCACAATCAAATCAAAACCAGCCGTCATAAACCCACACAGAAGAAAGCTAGAAAAGCTCGAGGTAGGTCTTGGCTCTTTCTTCTTCTTCTTCTTCTCTCTCCCTACCTTAAACGAACAGAACCAAAAGGAAGATAATCGTAGAGCTAGGCACTCCTACATATACTCGATTCCCAAACACAATCATCCCTAAAATAATACAAAACACAAAAAGAAATTTAAAGCCAAATTGGATTTAAATTACACACATTTAAAGAGTCTATTAATCTCGAAAAGTTTGGGCTTCTTAGTGGAGGAAGAAGGAGCGGTGCTGCTAGAGGCCTGGGTGGAAAGAAGGCAGAGAGAAACCAGAGAAAAACATGGAAGAAAAATGTCGGAGAAGAAAGTGAAAAATAAACGCGGGAGATTAACTTTTAAATATTAAGTAGATCAATCGCGACGTTTTGTTCGCAGTTTTTATTTTGTGATGTTTTAACAAAAAATGTCATAAAAAATTTACAAATTTATAATGTTTTTATAAAACATCATAAAAAATTAGAACTTTTGTGACATTTAAAAAATGTCACAAAAAAATCTTTACAATCCGTGACGTCAATAAAACGTCGCAGATTGTATTAATTTCTTGTAGTGTCATTACCTTAAAGTGATTAAGAAAAATATTTTTTTAATTCTTAATCAGTATTGATATGAGATATTTTTACCCATAGTAGAATAAAATTTGGAAAATAGTTTTCAAATGGTAATAATAGAATCAATTATTAAAAGTGAGGAACTAACATGATTGAATTCACATATAGTAGACATTAGTTTTATACTCTATGTTTAATTAGAACATTATTGTATAATGTTAAGCAGCAAATTGCTTGATTTGTAAGTTGTCACGTGACTTGGTTATTGGCGTTGCTAGTTACTATCTTTTAGTTGTGCGATTGTTCAGCTGTTGGCCATTCATGGAATTCTCGGGCAGATGAGTTGCAATAGCAACAGTTGAAGACGTGTCACCGGAGGCCACAATGGTCGCGTTGCTCCTCATCACGGCTTGGATTAATAACGAAGGTGGAGTGATGTGCAACTTGCTGCGACTTGAAACATTCTTAGATGAGTTATTGAAGACAGTCTTCAAGGATGATGGCGAGAAGGAGATGTCACCAACGCTAGCTGTAGGAAATACGTTGGAGGCGCAATGCTGGAGAAGAAGATTCAATGGCTGCTGTTGAGGTTGTTGGCGACAGATGGCAAGTGGAGACTCGCAGTGGCTGTAGGCGGCGGGCAATGGAAAATAGGGTTTAGGTTTCTGACTACTAGGGTTTCTGAAGAGGAAGAAAAGGGATATTTAGAAATAGGTTTATGCTATATATATATATATATATGGTATTGGAATAAAAATGTTTTGAAATAAGTTTAAGTTTGTTCGTAACTAAATTTACGTTATTCCAAGACTATAATAAGGATGGTTTGGTTGTTAGGTAAGTAATCTAAAGTCTCGAGAAGGTGTTAAATATTAGAATAATATGTTCAAAGTAGGATTTGAGATTGTCCTTAGATTATAACCAATCTAATTTAGAATAACCTATATTCAAATTAGAATTTAACAATTCTAAATAAAATTTAAAGTTAAATCAATCATTTGCTTAACCTGATTAAGATTAATAACTAAATTTATTTTGATTTTGATTTTCATAATTAGAATTGATTATATTTTAATTAGACTAAAATTAATTAATTAGATTCATTTATAATTGAGAAAATTATTTTTAAATAATTAAAATAATGTTTTTATTCGATTTATTTATTATAATTTAACTAAAATAAAATAAAATAATTATTTTATTTATTTAGAGAATTATTTTTCTATTTATTTAGAAATAGCTTGTTTATCAATTTGAATAACTAGTTTATTTACTTATTAAAAAAGATATTTTTGATTAAATTTAGAAAATATTTTTGATGGTGCTCAAATTATAAATGGTTGTGATTTAAGTCTCCTAATTTTTGTTGGAATTATGCTCTACCTAATGCTAATTGTGTATTCTTTCTATTTTTAAAGATTTGGAGCCTAATTGATCATTAATTGGAAGGAAAAATTCAATGAAGTAAAGAAAAAAGATTGATTAAGAAGGAAGAAGTGAACATCCAACGAAAGTTCCCAAGAGGTGGGCATGCCTAAGGGTATATGAATTTTAACATATATTCTTGGAGGTTTTAGTTTTCTTTTTAGTTTAGGACTTTAATTTTTAGAAAAGAGAGATTAGTAACTATCATTAGCCTCCTCCTCTCT
>JANIJH010046404.1:0-10372 GCA_024520975.1 Erythroxylum areolatum | reverse complement strand
GAAAGACACTTTCCTCGATGGTTCAAGAAATATGTAAGTTTTCACTTGCAATAATTGAAATGGTTGAATTATCATATTAAAGTGTTTAAATGACATTATATTATTTAATATGATAATTTTTTTTTAATGTAGGCCTAAAAAATCCAATAGAGAATAAGTTCATATGTGATCTTGCCAAAGGATCACTGCAAACTGTTAAATCATATCTGGTGTATTTTTTTAATGGATACAAATTTCATACAAAATATCATGGTCATAATATGAAAACAATAAATAGCGGGTTTTGCATACAGGGATAATTGATGGATTACTATGGTAAAATTATTGAAATACTTAAAATTGAATATCCTGTATTGTCAATAAAACGAACTGTGATATGTAAGTGTGAATGGTTTGATCCAGCTTTTAACATTGGAACAAAAGTACACAGCTAATATAATCTAGTAAAAATCAACCAGGAAAAAAGATTTAGACAATTTGAACCTTTCGTGTTGGCGATGCAAGCGACCAAGATGTATTGTATCCCTTTTCCCAGCTTATGACGAGATAAGTCGGATTGGTTAGTCATTTGCAAAATAAACCTAGAGGTGTTTTTGAATTATATGGAAAAGGAGAAAATAAGAGAATTGAAAGTGAAACGTTTCAGAAAGATATTCATAAAATAAATGCATGTGTAACATATGACGAGAATGAACCTTTGAACGATCCAAATAATGAATATAATGAAATTTCATCTGGAGATGATGAGGAATCTATAGATGGTGAGAGATCTGAAGAGGAGCCTGCCTTTAATTATAATTCTTCAAAAAAAGAAGAAGAAGATGATTTTAGTTTACAATTAAGTGATAAAAATGATTAACTTGTGTAAGTAATAGAATATTATATGAATAAATTTTATTATTGCATCAATAATATATTGTTATATTTAATTTATATTATTCTATTAGTGTAAAATCAATAAAATGTGAATTTCATGTTAAAAATATGTCACATAAGAGAAAACAGGAAATGTTGCTGCCAAGGGTCAGGTTACCACCATTTAGAGGAGCCAGTGCATATCGAGGTGAAGCATCACATTCTGCAGATGCCATAGAATCATGTGTTGCACGTTCAGCTAGTGCACATCCAGATGAGGCATCACCTTCCCTACCTACAATCTTTGCACCATATAGCAGCCCTATTGCTACACCATCCAATAGCGTTGCTACCTACTTCCATACCAAAATTTGAATCTATACCGACAGAGATACTATGGGTAGACGTTATGGATGAAAGAGATGGCCTCTAGCCTAGAGCTAAAGAAGTTGATGGAAGAATTTACATTATAATTGTCAACAATCTGTGAGTGAAATTCTAAAAAAAAATTAATACATGATAACACCATATGTTTATACTGAAGCTATAGGTTTTAATTTGAAAATGATCTAAATTAGCACATATATTAGGTTGGTTTCGTCTGAAATGTGCTCTAGAAATATCTCTTCCAAACTCAAGGAGAGGACAAAACAGGAGGGTTATATATGGAAGAATATCTCTTAAGAGACAAATGATTTTTACTATCAAGAGTTTCAAGTACAAAAATTAAATTTTATTTATCTAATTTTATACATTAATTAGATAAATATTGTTATTTATAAGTACTTATCGTATGTTCTTTTCAGAAAGAATTTTTATAGGATTCAAAATTTAATGCTATTATTTATAATGTATGGGAGAGGTAAGCCCGTGAACATTATATAGACTTTCATGTTTTGATACACAAGAATGGTGTGCGACCTCCTTAAATATATGAAGAAATATGGAGTTATTATAGCGGTATTGGGCAACACCCAAGGCAATCTCCATTTCAAAGTGTAATTCTGCAAATAGACATAGAGGACTGAAGGGAGAGAATCTACCCATACACATCGAAGGATCTATAACCTACCAAGAGCATGTAAAGAAACTTATAAGTATATAAATTTTACATTTATATTCTGATTTTTGTACTTTGATGTATGAAATTTGATTTCAATTTAATTTGATGTATGAAATTTATAAAAAAAATGTGTGCATTATGGAGAATGATAATGTTATAAATTTCTAGTGCCATGAATGACAATGTCATTGAGGAAACTCTGCCAAAATTTTTGTAAATTATAGTTCACTTATAACACTTTACTATGATGCAGAAAAAGTCTATAGGCAGGAAGCCTACAATAAGTCAACTCTTTTTGCACATTCACACTAAGAAGCATGATGGTGTGACCTTCGTCAACACCTAATGCAGACAACTTAATGTATGTAAAATTTATTCTTTAATGTTAATTCTTAAAAATTACCACTTATTAATATAAACAATTATAATGATAGGACCAAATACAAGAAAACATTGAACGACAGTCTCAAAACTCTGAAATTGTTGATGAGAGTCAGACATATCTTGATGCAGTTGATGGTAGGGACTACCATGGAAGGATTTTCGACTTAGGTTCATTTGCAAATACATGGTATTTGCAATCTTCCACATTCAGTACAGCTAGATCTAATAGGCGATCCACATCCAATGAGAGAATAGTTCAGCCTAAGAACATAGTAGAGAGGCTGGCAACTCAGTTGCAACAATCAATGGAGTACATAGCTCAACTCCGTTATGAGATGGATGAGTTGAAAAGGAGGGGTAGCACCTCATCGCAGCAGTCAGATCATCCGCCTTCACCAACTGCATAACTTAGATTTATAATATTTTGGTACGTAAGTGAATATATTTGATGTCTTGCTACTTTTAAGTTTTTGTATGAATGCTTAATTTACAGTTATTTTCAAGATACTTATTGTTGTACATTATAATTTTTATATTATATTATCAATCAGCATAATTTTTACATTATATTATCAATCAAGATTATATTATTTAGAGATATTAAATGTAGAAAAAATCAATAACTTAACAACAAAAAATTCAGGTAAGAAGTGGTAGTTAAAAATACCATAGGTAACTTACCAATAGAAAGCTATCTTTGATAAGTAAATTACTAACGAAATGCTATATTCTATAGTAAATTACCAACAAAGGGCTATAATATGTAGGTAAATTACTGAGGTGACAAAAATTATTTATCCGTTGCTAAAATTACCCACGAATATTGCAATTCTGTCAATACTTTACATACGGACTATAGCATTCTGACGATAATTTACCTACGAAAGATATCTTTCTGTTAGTAAATTTAGTTATGGATCTAGTGAATCCATTGCTAACTTTACCTAAGAAATATTGTAAATTCGTCAAGAAATTTAGCAACAAAATTACAATATTCATAGGTAATTTTAGCAACTAAAATTGTAATTCCCTCAGTAAATTGTAGCGATAAAAATTTCAATTATGACGGTAAATTTACCTATGAAAACTACTATTTCGTCGATAAATTTAGCGACGGATTTACAATATCTATTATTGAATTTTACCTATGATCGTTTTTTCTATGACTCTTTCTGTTGGTAATTTCTATATCCAAATTTTTTCTGACAGATTATCAGTATTTTTTGTCAGTAATTTTGGTCTCTAAAACCAAATTTTCTTATAGTGAATACTACTCCATATCTCATAAGTTCTTAAATTTCTTAACATTCCGAATGCCCTTAAAAACTTTGAGCTCATATACCTTAAGCATAGAGCTTTATTATATGTAAGAATTTAAGTTGGGTAAGGAGAGAGAAAAATAGGAAGTTGGGAACAGGAAAAATTCAGACTATGATAAAGATTCCAATAACAATAGCCCTTACAATCTATAAATACTTAAAGTAAATAAACACCCACTAACACTACTACCCCACGTCTATAGTCTTTATAACCTAAAATTTTTTAAAGTAAATAACCATCCACTAACACTACTGCCTTATGTTTTATACTATGAAAACAGAACACATAAAGACCTATAAAATATAACAACCCAATCCTATGTAAAACCAAGATGCATGGCCATAAAATATAATAACCCATGTAGCCACCTTAACCCCTGTGCTAAGGCCTACATAGAAGCAAACACAGGTGTTTGTAATAATTCCCCTCTCTTAGCAAATCCTTGTCCTCATGGATGAAGGTCGAATAAGCTTGGAAGTGTCGTGCATCTACCTAAGTAGCAATATCCTATAGCTCCAACATGCTCTAGGATGTAATAAATCCCAAAATATCTTGGAGCCAACTTGACAGAAGAGCGAGAAACCACTGAAGTTTGGTGACACCAGATTGGTTTTAAGCTCCTTTAGAATTGCATCCTAAGAATGCAAATGATTTTTGACCTCTTGATTAGTAGATGTGCTAGGAACTTAATGTAAAGGTCCCGATGGCAAAATGTTGTATACTATATGTAAAGGTCCTGATGGTAGAACGTTGTATACGTATTCGAAGGGGGTGAGTTTAGTGGTTAAATGTACTGCTGTGACTATATTAAGCCTAAGATAGCCACTCAAACCATTTTCGTGGCTAAGAACTAGCAAAGAAGCGTAGGTATTGTTCCAATACTCTGTTAAGAACCTCTATTTGCCCGTCTATTTGTAGGTGATAGGGGAAACTTATGCATAACTTTTTTCCCCGCAATCGAAATAACTGCTGCCAGAATGAGCTAATAAAAACTTTGTCATGATCACTTACAATAGTAAAGGGAAACCATGCATCTTGACTATATTATCCACAAAAGCGTTTACGACGGTGAAGGCAGTGTAACAATGCTTTAGTGCGATGAAGTGAGCATACTTGGATAATCGATCGATGACGATCATGATAACCAAGTACCCATAGGAAATGGGCAAAGCATATATGAAATCCATAGAGATGTAGGTCTATAAACGAACCAGCAATTGTAGTGGTCGAAGTAAACCAGTAGGTTGTTGGCAATAAGCTTTGTGTCATTGACAAACATCAAATTGGCGAATATGGCTCTTGATAGTCTTGCACACGTTTGGCCAAAGAAATGTTTGTTTGATACGGCCGGGAGTCTTTTGAAATCTAAAATGGCCACCAACAGGAAAGGAGTGACAATTGGCCAAAATGTGGAGAATCAAATAGGAATATGGACTTAAAAATACCTTTTGATGTTTAAACCAAACCCTCATTGTGAATGAAATATGGTGTGGAAGATAAAGAGGTGGCTAACTTGGTATAAAATGAGTTGGTGCGCACTTCATCTTGCAATATTGTCCACCAATATGATTTTAAAGTGGAAATAGCCAGGAGAATGATTTCAACCATGCGAGAGAGAGAATATGCAGCTCGGTTGTTAATGCCCCTTTTATATTGAATCTCATAATCATAACCAATCAATTTTGGTAGTCAACGTGCTTGAGCCATGGTAGTAATGTACTGTTCCATATGTGGAAAGCCAATGTCAAACTGATTTCTCCAAGGCTAGAATTTCCTTTTCATATGTGGAAAGGTTCAACGCACTCCCTTGTAAAGCTTCATTAAAGTAAGCAACAGGATGAGCTTGTTGTGTTAAGACTGCTCCTATTCCCACTCCACTAGCATCACATTCAATCTTAAATGGTTGTGTAAAGTTAGGTAACTGGAGCATAGGAGAAGATGAGAGAACCTGTTTCACTTGTTGGAAAGATTGTTGGGCAGCTTCAGTCAAATGGAAATTAACTTTTTTAAGAAGTTGAGTTAGTGGAGTCACAATGCCTCCAAAATGGTGAATAAATTTTCTATAATACCCGACTAAACTAAGGAATCCATGAACACCTCAAATAGTTGTAGGCTACGACATTCTAAAATGGCTTAGATTTTACTAGGATCTACCTGCACTCCTTATCCTGTATTGATATGCCCAAGGTACTCCACCTATTGAATCCCAAATCTACACTTGGATTTTTCAATAGAGAGTTGATGTTGTAGCAAAACAAAAAAAACGAAATGTAAATGTCGTACATGGCTGGCCCAAATAGAATAAATAGTTAATATGTCATAAAAAAAGGGACAAACTTGCAAAGATAAGGGCGGAACATGTTATTCATTAAACTCTGGAAAGTAGTCAAAGTGTTAGTCACGCCAAATGGCATTACTACAAACTCGTAATGTCCCTCATGTGTGCAGAATGTATTCTTCAGTATATCTTCTTCATGAACTCTAATATGATGATAACCTGCTCAAAGATCTAAGTTGGAAAAGAATTAAGCTTCATATAGTTCATTAAGTAATTCATTAATGACAGGAATTAGATACTTCTCCTTAATGGTGATATTGTTAAGGGCACAGCAATCCACACAGAACTGCCAGTCCCTAACTACTTTCCTAACTAGCAAAATCGGTGAGGAGAAAGGGCTCTGACTTGGCTAAACAGGCCCACAAGTAAGCAACTCTTAAACAAGCCTTTCAATCTCAGATTTCTGAAAGTAAGGATATATGTAAGGTTGAAGACTCATCGGGACAGATTTTAATTAAAGGGTTATTCGATGATCATGTATCTAGTTAGGAGGCAATGTAGAAGGAGACCGAAAGAGCTCAGAGAATTCTGTCAACAACTGAGTAATTTCTGAGGGTGATTAGTGAGGGAAACTCACTTGATAGTTGGCATCAATTTTGAAGAGAAATCAAATCCCACAAAGGGAATTTAATTCTTTGTTTTGTAGCTGTAAGAGTGGAGTTCTCTGTCAACTATGCAACTTATGGACTTTACTATCCTCATAATAAGTCATAGTGAGAGGGTGATATTCAATTTGTATAGGCCCCAAAGTTGCCAACTATTGCACTCCTAACACCAAAGGGCATGCTACTACAGGTAATATATAATAATCAGTTGTAATTGAGGTTTCTTGCGTATGAATGGTAAGGTCTAAGCATTGCTTCACACATCTAATACGTTCTTGGTTAGCAACTATCATATAAAATTCAATATTTCAGTTGATTGGAAGACTAAACTTTTGTACCATAGATTGATCTACAAAGTTATGAGTACTACCCAAAGTTGTGAATACTGTACCGATCCTAGTATTAGATTGAGTTCTAGTACAATAATTTGGTACCGATCAATACCGGGTACTGTTTTAGTTCATTTTTAAATTTATGAAATAGTATCTATTTTTTTAATTATAATATAGTTCATTGTCATATTGTACACTTGACACATTCTCACATTATCATATTCTTAGTTTTAATTCATTCATGTCGTTCATTTCATTCACCAACTTCATTAAAAAAACTTAAGATAAATCCTACATAAACCAAACTAGACATAAACCAAACCACTAACTAGATAAAACAAAATCATACATGATTTCATTCAACTCCAATCCAGTATCCAACCTAACGCAAATCACAAATTCAATTCACAATTTAATTCCAAGTTCCAACTTCCAACCTATTCATAATCACAAATGCAATTAAGCAAAAAGAAAACAATTGACAACACACCAAAAAAATTTACAACGTATTTGCTTCGAGTTTTTGAGTTAGTTAGGTTTAGATTTGGATCTATTCCAGATCTATCGATTACAAATGCGTTGAGGAGAGTGGTCGGTGGCCTAGAAGAGGACAATGGTATGGAGGAGGTTCGATGGTGGTGTGGTTCACATGGAGTAGGGCTAAAGCTTGAAAGTGGTTCGCGTGGTGGCATGGTTCGCATGGAGGAGGGCTGAAAATGGTGCGGCAGTGGCGTGGAGGAAGATGAAAGTTGTGCAGTGGTTATGTTATCACCAGAGAGGTAGAAGCAGCCGTCAGAGATGGAGAGGAGAACAAGAGTGAGAGAATGAAGAGTGTGTGAGTCTGCGAGAGAGAGAAAGTAAGAAACAAAAAATGAAAAGGTAACATATGAGGATCGAGGAGGGGGTAGGTAAAAAAGTTTTTTTTGCTAAATAATCCCTACAATTTCTAAAACTTACGGTACCAACCAGTGTAAATTCCAGTCGGTATGAAAACTCTGATACCGATGACCGATATCATTGACATTGATACTACTCCATTTTCGACCGGTACCAATCAGTACAGAATAGTATTCAAAACTCTTGTACTACCACTGTCTATAAAAACCATAAGGTCCTTAGCTCAGAGTTTACAAGGTACCAACAAGGTTTGCAGAAAATTGGTTCCTGTAATAGCATGGAATGAAACTTCAGTTAGTGGCTCCTTAATGGTTGGAGCAAATAATTCCCCTTCCTTGTCACTGTCATCCCATGTATGAGAATCCTCAATCATGAAAATTATAGCCTATCACACTGATGCTCGAGAGTAAGCTTTTCATCTCAGTAATAATAAAGCCCTTTGTCCCTTCGATCCTTAGCTTCCTGCATCAATAACTGTCGCACTAAGGTGGGTAAGGCTATGGTATTTGGATTTTGTGGAAGTTATGTACTTGGCGAAGATCCCAGAATTCTAGGAGAGGAAAATGACCATTTAGCTATGGGGCGTAATGGTGGCCCCTTTTTCTGCAGTGAGTTCTTCTCTTTGATTAGTCAAGCCATATCAATAACCTCGACCAAAGTTCACAATTGCTTAATCTTTACCTCCAATCTAATGTCATCCTTTAGTCATGTAATAAAATTCCCTATGAGAAAGGATTATGGTAGTCCATCAATTTGATTGGAAGGTCACTCGAAGACTTCTTGATAAGATTCCACCTTCGAGGTTTGCTTGAGTTGAGTGAGTGATTAGGCTGAATCATCATAACCAGTAGGACTAAACCATTACAAGAGAGCTTTGGAAAATTATCCCTAAAAGAGGGGACTACAGAACTTTGTTAGCTACCGGTGCTATTGGAGGGCGAGACTTTCTAAATGATATGAGGCCACTTGAACTCGTTGATCCAAGGATACCCTCTTAAAGTCAAAAAATTACTCTCCTTTATCTCCATTAAAAAGTCGAAAAGTGAAAGAAAGGAGAGAATCAGGATGGGTAGGAGTTATATTATTGTGAGGGATAGAAGACTCCCTAGTAGCGAATGGGTTAATGTCTAGATTACCATTCTAGGAGTTTGCCATCAGTATAACTTGAAATTTTTGAATCATAGATTGGAGGGAGGAGTGGATTTGATCCACCCGAGAATCGACCACATCAAATCACTAATCATGTAGTCCAAGAATGTCGTGAACCTCATTTTGAAATTTCACATTTGTCTTTCCTCGAGTCTTTATGAATTAAAGATGGTTGCAAGAAAAACCTTACTATAATGCCAAGAATGATGTGTAAGAATTTGAGTTAGGTAAGGTGAGAGAAGAATAGAAAGTTGAGAATAGAACAAATTTAGACTACTATAAAAAATCCAATAATCAGATTCCTTACAACCTATAAATACTTAAAGTAAATAACGACCCACTAGCACTACTACCCCACATTTTATACTATGACAGTAAAACACATAAAGACTCATAAAATATAACAACCCAACCCTACGTAAAACTAGCATGCATGACCCATCAAATATAACAACCCACATAGCCACCTTAAGCCCCATAATAAGGCCTATGTGGAAGCCAACGCAGGTTTCTGTAACACTGTAAGCACGTCCAAGTCCTGATTAATGACCACATGCTTGAGGAATGTTATCTCAAAAATTGGCTTCCTCTCGTACCTTTATCAATTTTGTAATTTGATCCTACAATGCTTGGATATGCCTTTCCGAGACTTCAAAATGAGATGCATAAGAAAGGATTCCTCTTCACCTGTAGGCAAAGGGCCAATGTGCACTTTCATACATATAACACACTTGTTTAAAGTACTACCACCTGCCATTATACCACTAACTTGGCTCTGATACCAATTGTTATGAAAACTTTATAGTACAGTAGTTTAACTTCCTCAACTCAACCCAACCTTACTGATTCTTTTATGTTAATGTGTTTTCACAAAAGGAAAAGCAAACAATCGTGATTCACTAAGTCATAGAAGAAATTAGATAAAAATAAGAACAGAAAGATGAACAAAGCTTTATAATAAAATTTTCAACCTTTATATTTCTCACAATAGATAAAAAGAGTATAAAAGCTTCAAGTCTCTTAATAAAGAAGTGATTGCTCAAATGAACTATTTATAAACATTTGAAAACTTGCTAGGCAAGCATAAAAGAATGAGGACATGAAGCCAATGAATGACTAATTCAATTGGTAGTTGACATCTATAATCACTTTAGGCACAACTTTAACGGGTATATTTACATAACATATCACTAATCCAATTCTAAATAAAACTACATGTAATAAATGAAGATAAGGCATATCACCCATTTTCTTTGCCATGTGCTCCCCTTTTTTGTGATGCATCTCACTTTGTCACATCACTATTAGTTTTCATCCAAAAGTGAAA
Source organism: Erythroxylum areolatum (assembly GCA_024520975.1). Taxonomy (NCBI): domain Eukaryota; kingdom Viridiplantae; phylum Streptophyta; class Magnoliopsida; order Malpighiales; family Erythroxylaceae; genus Erythroxylum; species Erythroxylum areolatum. The sequence goes on along the minus strand of JANIJH010046404.1, from coordinate 102 downwards.
GTTAGCTAAGTTTCGAACCAATCCACTGTTGGATCGGAAAAAGAAAGCATGCTTAGTTTGGAGAAACGATAGATTTCAAAACTTTTTAAGAAATCATCTTGC
>JANIJH010046188.1:0-10382 GCA_024520975.1 Erythroxylum areolatum | reverse complement strand
CTCTAATCAAGAATGTTCAACTACAAATTACAAATCCTAAACCTAGGAGTTCATAAATCATAGCTAAACATAGATTACGCTACTCCCCTTTTAAGCCTGTTGAACTCAAGCCATTGCTACATCTTCAATAGGAGAGAGGTGTCTAACCACGCATAGCTCTAAGAGGCTTCACAACCGAGAACCCACTGAAGATACCCATGGTAGCAACCGACGGTGAAAAGATGGAAGAAAAATGGTGCAGAAGAGAGAACGAATGTGTGCATAGAAGGAGAAGAAAGAGAGAAGGAATATGGGTATGAAGTGTCGGCTCTCTCCTATTATTACTTAGCCTAAAATAGGTCTTTTTCATAAAAGGGGTTAATGGATCGGGTTGCACAGTCGGTTAGTTTGCCGAAAATGGTCCGGATCTGTGCCAATTCGAAGATTTCGTCACGGCGAGAGGATGAGTTCACTGCGACAAACTTTTCTAGAAAGGTTTATTAAATCAACTTCAGCTTTTGCTGTGGCGCAAACATAATCTTCACTACGGTGAACTTTTCCCAAATGGTCTCTTTAGTAAATCTTCAGACTTCGTCACAACGAACTTGCCTATTGCCCTGGTTAACTTGTTGACTTGTCATCTTTGGCATTCACTCTTTGGCTCTACTTCTTGAATCTCCTACAATGAAAAATGGTAGTTTACAGTATCATTTGTTCTAGAAAATTAATGTAGTGCAATTACTAATTATTTGTGACAATTTTACCCCCAAACTACATAAATTAAATGCAAGCACTTAAGAGTTAAATGAAGCATAAATCTGAAAATAAGAGCCAAGAAGTATAATAAAAACCAAGAAAATTTCACCAATTGATATAAGAAACTTGGGTTCAATCAAATTCTCCCACACTTAGACCTTTATGCTCCTGGACAAACTTTATAAAAGTCAAAGAGACACAAGTGTAAAAGAAAATTCTGACCATGCTTAGAAATGAGTGCAGAAAATCAGTTAAGTTACTTCCTCAGAAATCAACCCAAGCAGACTGAAAGATCACTAAGAAAATAAACACTATAAGTATTTAATCCAAGAGATTGGGCAAAAGAGATTTCTCTCAAGGTAATGTGTTTCATCTCTCAACTCACTTGTCTTAGGATGATTTCACTCTACAATCTGCTGAGTCCATTTTCTTCCATAAGCTTGTGATAATTCTACCTCTCCACCATAAGAATTATAATTTCAAAAATCAAGAGAACTTTTCAAGATTGTAATGTACAGAAGGCTAAATGAAATGAAATGAACAGAAGAAGGAAAAATGAGTACATGCACCACAATTATTTATCTCATGAAACAAACGCCAACTATAAGTAAGAAAATATTTACCCAAACAACAAACATAATTAACACATTTTTATTACATTTCTCTTTTGAGAAAACTTTCTGTTTTGTTCACACATTTTTGGAATTTTTGGAACTCTTTTTCTTTCTTTTCTTTTGTAAAGAAGCCCTTTTTCTTTTTTAATCAGCTTTAACTAGAGATGAGATCCTCATATTAATTGTGAAATATGCATGCACTCAAAAGAAGGCTCGAAGGGGCTAGCAAAGGTTAAGCGCTTGGGTTTGGGTAAGTATGGTTTGGAAAGAAATACCTCTATCATATTGACAAAATTTTAATTCATCAAGCTTTGATAAAAAATTAAAACAAGTTCTAGAGTGATATGAAATTAAGCAGATACACACAAAACTGAAAGAATTCAGGCTCAAATATCCTTCCAACAAGGTTAATATCTCAATTAAGCAATCTGCAGGTTTAAAAACACATAATGCTACTCTCTTAGCGTACCCTCACTTGCTTCTCATGAAAACATTGGAAACAAAATTAACCTTAATCAACTATCATTTAAAAACATAGATGGTGTTTTCAAAAACACATGAACGACTTTGAAATTTATAAAATCTTCAAGAAACAAGAGTGAAAAGAATCTAATTAGAGAGAATTATTGAAATGAGGGACTTTAAAATAGTTTCTTTAGGAAGGATAGCGTCGCCGCAGTGAAGTCAGGGGCTCGCCGTGGCGAAACCCAAAGTTCACTGCTGCAAAAAATGGTAGAAACAATTGAAACATGCGATTTTCCTCAATTACCAAGTTTAAAAATTTTGCATATGACACACAAATGACTTGCCTAAGCGATTAAATGGCCAAAAATGATGCATAAACAAGAATTTCCAAAATAGAACAACCTCCCCCACGCTTAAACGTCATATTGTCCTCAATGTGAAGAACAATTAAAACAATTATGCATTGAAAAGGAAATGGAAGGCTATTGATGAACACACATCAGAAAAAAGCACAAAGAGAATTATATAAATAACCGGCCATTAATTTTTGTACATGGCAAAAAGGTAACTGAGTATTCGACAAACTGAAAACTAAATCAAAACTAAGGAAAACACAAAGAACAAGTGACTTGAGTTACTTCATAGGATGATCATCCCCAGAGCCAGAGGGACCTGCTCCCGAAGTGCCAGCGTCACCCAAGGGGTCATCTTCATCAGAAGGGAGCTGGAAGTGAAAGTGCTCGGTGAGCAATGCATCCATCTGTTGGCAATACCGTCTATCCCGATCATATAATGTCTCTCTCTCCTTTTGCCTGGCTATCTCCTAAAAGAGAGTGTCGTGGAGATGAGCGAGGTCTATAGAAAGGCCGTTGACTTTACCATCGAAGGTCTATAAAACCATGAGTTTAGGAGCATCCTGAACTTAAAGGTCATCCTTATCTGATGCCGCAGCTGCAGAGGTTGCACCAATATCTTGAACCTGGGTGGAGGGTTGAGGAGGGTGAATTGTGAGTTGACTGAGGCGTGTGTACCTAAAGAGAGGGGTCAGGTTGAAATAGCTGCCATTGTTGAATTCCGGGACATTGTGTGCTCGAAATATGTCGGTGATGAGATAGGAAAACGTGATGACATTGGTGAATTTGGCAGTGGTGATGGAGTCATGTAAGGCGAAGGCAATAGCATCAGCTATATTGACTGGGCGATCGGTCATTAGGAGGTATATGTGGAGGGCTTATTGTTTAGTGACGTAGGCAAGATGGGTGGTTGGAATGATATTGTTACAAACAAGACGAAGCCAAGGACGAGTTGCGGGTATGAGATCAGATCTCTTGAGGTACAATTGGTAGTATCTTGGTCAATGCCATTCGACGCCCTGTTGACAGAGGGTGCGAATTACATCGTCCGATGGGTAATTATGGATCAATTGATCGTAATGGCAACGGGGAATGGGAGGACGGTTAAAATGACAGTGAATGCTAGCAGTGGTGAATGAATTGGGGGCTTTAACACCACGGAAATTAATTTCCACGGTGTTATGGAATCTGGCATATTTGTAGAAATGGCAAACGAATTTATCATTGCCTTGGTCTCGAGGTTTAACTAATCTCGTAAGTTGAGAGTTTACGAGTTGTTGGACAAAGGAATTGTCTGGGGGAGATAAAGGAAAATGTCGCTCTTTGATGAATAGCCTAGTATCTACTTTTTCAACTAATTCGGCAAAAGTGAAACTATCCGAAGAATCGGAATCACTAGGGGAACTAGGAGGGGCAGTGGGGTACTACGGCTTAGAAGCTTAACACGAGGCATTATTCTGCAAACAGGCACATTAAAATATAACTTAAACAAAAGATTAAAACAAACTATCCTAAAGAAAATGAAACTAAAATGGAGAATAGAAAAGAGAACAAAATAATAAACCTAACCTACCCTAAATAATAAACAAACTAAGAAGAAATAAGGAAAAGAGAAGAAGACTTACGAAAAGGGAAGACAAATTGCGAAAAGAGTTGGAGGAGAGGAAACGTCAGCAGCATCGCGGTGAAGAAAGAGGGTTATAGACGAGAAGGGGGGGGGGAGGTCAGGGGTGCTATATAGGTTTTTAGGTTGGAAATTACAAAAAGGGACAGAGGGAATACGAAGGGTTAAAAGAAAATAAGGGTGGAATGGTAATTTCACTGCGTCAATTTTGCATAGATTAAACTTTCGAGTTCGCCACGGCTAACTTAACCCTAGTCGCGAAAACAACAAAATATTGATGTTTTGTCACGGTGACATGAACTCACGCCACGAAAAAATTAACCCGAAAAGAATAAGGAAGAATGCTGGGAAGTTCGTTGTGGCGAAATAAACCCGAGAGGAATAGAAAGAAATGAGGTTGTTCGTCGCGGCGAGAGGATGAGTTAACGCTGCGACAAAGTTTACCTGAGAGAAATAGAAAGAATGTAAGGAACTTTCGCCGCGAAATTTTCCAGAGCAACATGAAGGAAAACAAGGTAAGTTTACCGCGGTGACGAGGACTTCACACTGTAGCAAAAGTTACCCGAAAGGAAAACAAACAAAGACAGAAATGAGAAACTTAACTCCCAAACATACAGAAGACTCAAGCTGGATGCTCAGTTCACTTAGAATTCATATACAAAGTCTTTAGGCACCAGAATAACTCAAGAAAACAAAGTGTAACCCAATCAATCACATCAATTTCCTTAAACATGGAAGATGTATCATGCATCAAGCTAAAAAGCACAGCGAACATAAACGGGAGAGGAATTATAGAATTGAAAAACTACGTAAATTAAAAGTTAAACCTAGATCCTATTGAATTGGTTTCTCCCCCACACTTATTCAACATAATAATGCATTCACAATGTCATACTTAATCATAGAGCAAAAGTAAGTAAGCAAGTGAAAGAGGAGAAACGACTTGATGATTATGGAGGATCCTGGGTCTCTTGGTGAACGTTTGGTAGATAGCCATGCTATGGTGAGACATCTTGGGCACATGCTGCTTCGGTGTTAACATCCATAATTGTCAATTTACCTGAAACATTAACGGAAAACCCTTCTTCCATGGGGCCATCAGTGACAATCAAAGAATTCAATGACTTTAGCACAAAGTTAGAGTAAACATGTTGGAGTTCAATCTCAGAGCATGCATCATCAATAACAATATCAAGCATGTTAACCCCTAAGAGTGAATAATCCTCATGGGGATGTTTCATAGCTTCATACATGTTAAAGCTCACTTGTTGGTCTCCTACCTCCATAGTGACGATACCTTCTTTCATGCTAATCATTGTACTAATAATCCATAAGAAGGGTCTACCGAGAATCAAGGTAGTGTCTTACACAACTTTAAAAGACATGTCAAGTACATAGAAATCAACTAGAAAGACCAAACCCTTTACCTGGACCAAAATGTCCTCTATGATGCCCACTGGATCCCTAAGAGACCAATCAGCCAATTGTAACACTACAAATGTAGGCTTTAAACTCCTAATGGTGTATAGACAAACTTAGGCATCACATTAATGGCCACGTCTAGATCTAGGAAGGTTCCTCCTATGGTAACTTTTCCTATAGTGCATGAATGGTGAAAGGTCCAGGGTCTTGGCACTTTACCGGTATTTAGGGTTTAAAAAGTGTGGACACATTTGAGCTAATTTTTACTCTTTCATTTTGTTTGAACTTTCTTTTGTTGGTACATAAGTCCTTAAGATATTTAGCATATGCAGGAACCCTTTTCATTAGAACAAGTAAAGGGATGTTGACTTCTACCTTTCCAAACAAGTCAATGACATCTTTCTCATGTTTAAAATCAGTCATCCTTTTGCTAAGCAAATATGAATTAGGAAAAGGAAGGTCTTTCAGGCTTACCTCCTTGTTGTTTGCTTCTTGGGCTCCTTGCTTGTTTGATTCCTGGTTGGTTTCAGAATTTGCTTCCTTGCTCTTCAATTGTTTTGACTCCTTTTCAGTCAAAAGTGCTCTCTCCTTGAAACTTTCGGACTTCTTAACTCTCTTAGTTGTTGAAGGCAATTCTCTGCTCTCAATCTCCTCTTCATCTTCTCCCCCATCTGGAGTTCTGAATTGCACTTGTTTCCCATTTCAGATGGCTATGGTATTCAAGCTTTTGGGGTTCATAATAGTATTGGAGGGGATAGCTCCACTGCTTCTCGCTTGATTCTCATTCATTTTGTTGAATAATTGGGTGACATAGGAGTTGATATTCTCAGCTTTCGTCTCCCATTACTCCATTCTCTTTTCTAGAGCATTAAACCGAGCAGCATTTTTAACAGAATCCTATTGAATGAGAGAGGCTATTGCATTGAACTGGTTGTTGCTCGAAGTCCTTTCCTCCTTAATTAGCACCATCACATTACGCAGAAGTTGGTTAGTGTCCTCCTTTGGTGGGACAGTTAGAGCTTGCTGTTGGTTGTGGAACTAGTTTGTAGATATTGGGTCTCGCTTGAATTCAGAACCCAAACCTTGCAAAATCATTATCCTGAGTAAAATTTTCCTATAGGTTTATTTCCATGAACCCTTATTAGGCATCATCCCACAAGGGTGGTGTGCCCATGACAATCAAACATCAAAACAAACTTATTACTTCAACTCAACCATATTACGAAGAAATCAATATAAACATACATACATAACTGAACTACTTCAATCTATCATTTCATTTTTAAAGCAATGAAGTTTGAAAAAATTTATTTACATGTCAAAAGCCACACCATTGACTTATTACAAAAATACAAAATAACAAATTTGTGGAAGTTCCCTTAGGCTCTTGATCGCTTGATCTCTTAACTATCACCTGAAGAGGGGACCGAAAGGGGGTGAGTTTGACAGCTAATGGGTAACAGTTTATAACGAAAAAATAAGCAAAAAATAATTAAAATGTTTAGTTGTCATAGAAAATTCTCATTAATTTCATAAAGCACTTGTTTCTAAAAATTCTCATCATGTAGTTAGAATCTCAAACTACAAAACATGAATGCATCAAACTTGTTCATAAAACATAAGCACATCAGAATGGTTTGGGAAAACTATGTATGCATCACTCTTTTCAACTTATCATGAACACATAAACATATCAGAATGGTTCGAGTGGATCCAAAATAGAACGTACTACGCATTTCCACATAATGATCTTGCGTAGTCGTGAACTTATGGGAGTCTATGAAGGAGATTCATACCACTAGAGGACAGGCGGGAGAAGCCTTTAGTTGAAGTGCATTTGAATTAACTTAGGGGACCACCACAAACCCACATAACATGTATTTCATTTCTTGTAAACATATTACCCAAAATAGCATTTTTTCGAATCTTGACTTTTCATAGTCATGAGATATTTCAAAAACATGATTTCATAAACATGATATATTTTCAAAATGATTACTTTCAAGCCTTTTCATAATTCATCACACAATTCATAAAACAACATATTGAAATTTGTCAAATCATTCAAAAGTAATAAATGTAACACTTATGATGCAATTTAATACCAATAAAACTTCTTGATTTCAAAGAAAAATATTTAGTGGCTTATTTACTCTATTATAAACATGTAATCCACCTTGATTTCGTTGATTATGGACTTGCTCAAAAAGCCTCTTCTCTTGTTCCTCTTGCCTCTTTTGATCCCTTTATACAATAACAAAAATCTCACTCAATAGGGTTTTCAATTGAAAATCTCTCAAAGCACAATCACTAAAATTGGTTATAGAATACTTAAACCTAAGCATTTTATAAACTCTATAAACTAAAATCCTTTCAAAATCTAAAAGTTTGAAAAATGATCTTACCTTCATTCTTCATCAAATGAAGGGATCTTTAGCTCAAAGGGGAAGCTTTTCTCTTCCTCTACTTGTTTCCCTTCTTAAACAACTCCAAAATCTCTCTTAAAGACCAACACAATTGAAACCCTAGTTTGTTTTCTCTTCTTTCTCTCCTTCTCTTCTTCTCTTCATATTTCTCTCTATTCTTCATGACACTCTCTCTTTTTTTTTTCAATTTTCGTTCTTCTCTCTTCTTAAAATGCAAGACAATATTTTTTTCTTCCAATTACGGCCTTAATGATCGAGAAATGTCCCATTTGCCCTTCCATTTATGTCTTATGTCTTTTATGCTTAAGTGTCTTGCCAAAAGTACCCTTGAACATTCTAACATAACACTTTCTTCTAGAAAAAAGTTCCCCATTGTCTTAAGTTTCTAATGACACCAAAATCAGTCTATTTGGTTCAGAACTCTAAAAGTATTGCCCCAAACATTTTTAGACTATTCTTATTCTAAAACAGTATACTATACCCAACTTCCATCCAGAATTTGAAAGTCTTAGGGACTGACTTAGATTTCAATATTTTCATATCATTTGTAGCTCCATATCTCTAGTTTATTTCAAAATAAGAATCATCTTATTCGGAGCTCTACCAATCCAGAAATCATCAAAATACTGAAACATGTTTAGTAAAATGTCCAATTCATACTCTTCCAATTGATACCTTTACTTTGATTCAAATAATCTTTTTTGAATTCCCACAAAATGCTATCCAATTCTATGGAGGGATGTAAAAATGTGTTAAGAAACTATTGGTTTAAGAATCACTTCATTTGGAGGTCGGATAACAAAATTATGGCCGAAAGAATCAAACAAGGTTTAGTCCTCATTCATATTGAACCTGTCTTGGGACAAATGACATAACTCTCTCTAAAGATGTCATATTAAGATCATCTTAGGGCTATTTCAAAGAGAAACTTGAGATATTCAACTTTCAAGAAGTCCTTGAGGTCAGATTTTATCATCTTGAGGGTCAAAAATGGACCAGACGATAGGATCAGACGAAGCCAAAGGAAAAAGAAAATGAATGGAAAAAAATAGATGAATCAGGAAAATTGCTATTACTTTCTCTAAAGATATCAGATTGAGGCTTTCTTTGGATGGTTCAAAAGAGGACTTCAAGGGACATAACTTTTATGAAGACCTCAAAGACAGATTCTATAATTTGAAGGGTCAAAAATGGAGCTGACGATAGGTACAAACGAAACCAAATGAAAAAGTAGACGAATGGTAAAAAGAGATGAATCGGAAAAATTACTATTACTTTCCATAAAAATATCATATTGAGGAGTTCTTTGGATGGTTTAAAAGAGGTATCTACAAATTTCATGAAGTCCTCAAAGACAGATTCTGTCATCTAAATGGTTAAAAATGAAGCAGATGATAGGTATAGACGAAGCCAAATGAAAAAGCAGACGAATGGGAAAAAGCAGATGAATGGAAAAAATTGCCATAACTTTTCCTACAGATATCAGATTAAGACGTTATTTAAATGGTTTGAAATAAGACTTCAAGATTTACAACTTTCATGAAGACCTAAAAGATTGATTCTATCGTTTGAAGGGTAATAAATGGTGTAGACTATAGATATAGATGAAACCAAAAGAAAAAGCAGACGAATGGAAAAAAGTAGAAGAATTGGAAAAATTGCTATAACTTTTCCTAAAAATATCTGATTAAGGGGTTCTTTAGATGGTTCAAAAGAGAACTTCAAGATCTACAATTTTTATGAAGACCTAAAAGATAGATTCTATCATTTGAAAGGTCAAAAATGGAGCAGATGATAAGTATATACGAAACCAAATGAAAAGGCAGAAGTAGAGGGTCAAACATAGAAGAAGTAGAAGGTCAAACACAGAAGAAGGTCAAACACAGAAGAAGCAAAAGGTCAAACATAGAAGAAGTGTAAGGTTAAACACAGAAGAAGCAGAAGGTTAAGCATAGAGGATACATTCTATACTCCTAAGTATCTCCCCTTATAAGGGCCATAACTTTCAGCCCAAAAGTCCAAAAATTTCATACTATATATTATTGGAAAGCTAAAAGAAAGATATATAACTTTATAGAATAACTTTGTCTAAAACAACCTACACCAATCTAGAATTTCTCTCAAATTCAGCACACAGATTTTACATTCATCCACCAATGTACTATACCCAGTTATCAACTTTATGACAAATTTTGAGATTCTTAAAGACAGTATTTAAATTCAATGTATTCATAAGAAATGTAGCCTTATTTTTCTAATTTAATCCAAATCAAGAATAATCTTGTTTGGATAACTAGAGAAAAAGTTGTGGCTGAAAGACTGAAGCATACTCTATGAACATTTTCTAGATCAACCACCCATTTTGTTTCACAATCTTTCTTTAACTCAACTCATACTAAGATCACCTTTTCTACTTCATTTACTCCTCATTCTTAACTCCATTTCAAATCAATATCATCCAAAGAAAAATATAGTCCATGACTAATCATGAACACCAATAACAAAACATAAAAATATGTTGTTGGACCCCGATTTTTTAGTGGAATTTAGAAATATTAATTGAACTTGAATGAGTGTGTTAGTATATGTATTGCGTTAAAGATGTATTTATGCTTAAAGGAAATTGATGAGAAATAAGTGATTGGTTTTGATGACTTTAAAATTTAAGTAGAGTTGTATGAGTTATGAAAGTTAAAGTGAATGAGTTGATTGAAATGGAGTTAAAAAGCATGAAATAAATAGT
>JANIJH010046141.1:0-10382 GCA_024520975.1 Erythroxylum areolatum | reverse complement strand
ATACTAATAAATCCCTATCAATCTCATCCTATGCCAATTTACTATTTTACCCTTCCTTTCGGGGGTGGGATGTTACACTACGAGAGCAAGGTAGTTGAATCAATCTCTGCTGCCTTATCCGATCATGCTAGCCATCAAGATGGAACTGGAGGCTCAAAAGGTTAGGTCAAGTGGATGGATCTTGCCAAAGAAGAGCTCAACAGGCTAAGAGAGAGAAAAAAAGAACCATATTTAATATTCCCTTTCCCAAGATGTTAGTAATATAGTTAAGATATTTGGTGAACAACGGGGGAGATGGTTAAGAGGTATATGTAGGAATACCGTGTGGAAAATTCGATAAGTTTGTATCATATAAAAATCTAAAATTTATTAAGCACCCAAAAAACCATGAACAGGTACTTACAAAAACTACGAATAAAATTTGGCCAAATTTGAATGTGTTATTCAAGGCTTTTAAATTATTGTCTGCAATACTACAATTCCTACATCATATATATGTAGTCATATTTAGCTGCAATATAATCCCCATTTTAATATTTAAAACTTTGTATTTATCATATAAAAATCTAAAGTTTGTTGACAAATAGTACAAAAAATTAATACATTCCGCAATGTTTTATTGATAAAACGTCGTGGATTGTAAAGACTTTTCGTAACGTTTTAAGAGCGTTACAAAAAGTTCAAATTTTTCGCAATGTTTTATAAAAATGTCGCAGATTTGTAACACTTTTTGTGACGTTTTATCAATAAAATGTTGCGGAATAGAAACCTGTAAGGGTATGGATTTATGTAAAGAGTAACATACAATATGAGATATTGTAAGATGCAATATTGTTTCTTCTATAGTGATGCCTAGTACAATAACTTGCCTTTTATAGTTCTAATTGAATCAGTTAGCTAGATTTCTTATTAGATATAAAATGCTAGGTCTTTGAAAGAGTCAAAGTTAATGATTCCAGAAAGTGATGCTTGGTTGTAGCATACATTATCCATTAAGTTTAGAACTAAAATGGATAATAAAAGGTTATGAGATATCCAAAAGATTGAATATAATCTTACAGACCTATTGAACAAATTGTTTGATTCAATGTATACTTATAGGAGAACGGTTTTTAAGATAAGTAGTGGGAGTAAGAAGGAATTTAAAAGGTTCAAATCTCATGACTATAAATCTAATTAGAACTAATGCCTTTAATGATACATTTGATGTATAGTTGAAAGGCTACGAGATATTAAAAGATTCACTTTCATGATGAATTCAAAAGTTTGTTTTGCAAATGATTGTGAATTTATCACTTCTACAAGAAGGTTAGTGGGAGTATAGTTGTCCTCTTTAGTGGGAGAATGTGGAGACATATTGTTCACAAAGAACAATAGTTCTAACTTTCAATTGTTGAACATATAATTGTCCAAGAACAACACTTGTTGGATATGAAAAGCTAACAACTTAATTATGAGAATTAGATCTACAGAGATAGATTGGACGTTATTAGCTTATTGTAAGTCCAAGTGCATAGATAATGTACTAAAGAAGTTTAGTATTTGAGATATCAGATACTTATGAAGTATCAAAGATATTCCTTACTCTATGTATGAGTTGATATTTTAGTTCAAGATGATAAGTATATAACTTTAGAAGTAAATCCTAATTAAGTTTTATTTACTTAGAACAATATCATTTACGGTTGGAAAGGTTCCAATGTATCAATGGTTGCTAATTAAGCCATAATACATTTTTCATTTAGTAGAAATAATTAATTAGATCAACAAGTTCTTTAGTAAACTTGATATAGTTTCTTGCATTGCTCAAGACAGTAATGTACTGCAGAACATTAGAGTCATTAGGCATGCATAAAGAGCTAATGTCTCATCAAAGATCCAAGAATGCATTAAGGCAAATTTTCTTAATTATAATGATAATTAAGGTGGGAGTTGTAAGATTTAATTAAGTGCTCACTATAGAGAATCATGTAGAATTCTTTCATTAAGCAAGTAGAAGAATAATCGTCATATGTTAACATGGTATAAGATACTTAAACGATTGGCTTAGTGCAAGTGGGAGATTGTTGGTTTATGCCCTACAACCAATCGATTTGGTTGTAGTTTAGTGACAAATTATTTAAAAAACATATTTATCTTGTACATGTTTAAATGTATATGATAAATTCCATGGAATAATTATATATTGCAAATGAAATTATAATGAGATTATAATTATAAGATTCATATTGTATTTATGTAATATTCCTAAATATTCTTAGTCATTGTTCTATTAAAATTAGACATTAATATAATAGAAAAAGACTAACACACGTTTTGTTTTTCCTTATGAAGGAAGTGATCGATCTCATAAGCTAAAGTATAGAGATATTTAAACAAACGTGTGAGTGCTTACTAGAGAACAAGTTCACTGAATAGACCCAATATGAGAAATCCATTTGGAACATTACTTGTATGTCTATGGAATTCTCATTATGATGATTGTATAAGTGATCCTTTGACTTGAGGTCATCAAAGTTATCTTGTATGGGGATTGTTATGTTTTGATAGTACTCGTGATCTATTTTATCAAAGGTCGTTTACACGGTAGTCATTGGATGTAGCATGAACTATATGGAGATAGTTGAATGATCAAGATAGAACTCATCACCCTAAAGTAATTAGGGAGAATGTTCCATTTTTCTCGATTAATATTGATTCAAGAAATCCTTGGCTAAGTTGAAATGATATTTTGTAAACAGTTTACAAATATCATTAATTGAATCGATAGCTAATGACATAGAACTAATATAATTGGACTTAAAATATATTAGACATTAATTCCATGCTTTATGTCTAATTGGAACTTTGGTTGATGAAAGGATTGAATTATACGAAAAAATCATGCACAGAAAGGTTAGTCAAAACCACTTTGACATTCCTAAATATTTGGGTGGTCATGATTCGTTGTTAGACATCAATCTTGATCTATGATTATAAATTATTTAATTGGAGAGTTAAAGATAAATTAAAAGGAGTTTTAATTTATCTAATTCTAATTACGAATTAGAATTAGAATTTATAATCATTGCCAATATATTTTGGAACCTAATGGGTCTCACATATAGATGGGTTGGAGAGAGCAAAGTTGATTTACTCAAGTTGGACTTAATTATAAAGTTTGAGAAACTTTATGATTAAATATCTCAAAGTTGATTTACTCAAGTTGGACTTGATTATAAAGTTTGAGAAACTTTATGATTAAATATCTCATATTTAATAAATAAGGATCAATATAAGATATTGAATCTTATTTGGGCATAATTGGTATTTAGTTAGAATTATTAATAATTCTAATTAAAGTTTAGTTGAAATTAGAATTTAATTTTAATTAAATTACTAAAACATCTAAAGCTTATTATAAATAGACTTGAGCTCTATAGAGCTAGCACATTATTCTTAACCCTCTTTGTAAGAGTTACAAAGCTCTCTCAACTCATTCTGTGGATACCATTAAAGGTCAGACATTTGTGTGGCTACGATAGTTGAGACGGGTCAGTTTTGGAAAGGGTTTGAAGGATACAACAAGATAAAGATCAAGCTTCGGAATAAGGTACGAATTAAATTTTCACTTTATTTTGATTCGTGTTAATCATTTTATAGAATTAAATAGGTCTTGGTTTTGTAGGAAATCAAAAGTCACGAAAAAATTTTATGATTATTCCGCTACGGTTTGAATCCGATTCCGATCTGATTTCCTAATAATCATAACCAACAATTTATAATTTATAATGAAAATAATAAAAACTTCAATTTAAAAAACATAAAAATAAATTTAATACGTAATGTCCTAATATTTCTCAGCAAAAAGGGATAGTGGAAAATAATAATTATTAATCAAAAATAGAAACTATGAAGAATGATTCAACCAAATGACTTGAATCCACGTGAAGAAAGATTCAAGTGAATGTTAAAATATAACAAAATTCATTTGGTTGAATCCTTCTTGACATGAAGAAATCAAATGAATGTTAAAATATAATAATATTCATGATTAGGAAGAGTCAATGAAATAGTTTCAATCTTTCATTCTTTTTAAACATATATAATCTTTAATAATTTAAAAATGATCTTAAGGTCAAAAGATCTTATCATATTCATGATAAACTCCAAGTAAGATTGTCGATGATATTAGCTAGGTCTACTAATAATCGACATATGATATGAGCGAGTGAAAATTACATAAAAGTATATGGTAACACTGTTAATTTGAATCATTTTTAAAAAGACATTTAATTAAGAAAAAGAAAAATATGTCTTAGATTTTCACAAGGAGTTAAATACCTTCTACTTTATTTCAATTTTGAGAGGCGCATTGTATATATTTTCATTCTTCCATGATCATTCAATGATTAAAACTAAAATTGCTAAATATAATCATTATCTTTAATTAAAAAGTTTCTAAAAAATGTTTTTAAAAATCTAGATTATGTTCAATGATCTATATCGAGTGGCAAATTTTTTTAACAATTGATTTTTTGAATACTAGCATTTGAATGAATAATGGAAAAATAATAATTCCATAAGATTCTAAATTAAGCGATTTTAGTTTAATAAAACTAATACCAATGTTTTGAAAACCAGACTAAACATGAAACCGATCAAAGGAAAGGCTTGAAGTTTAAAGGTTCAACCAGTATTAAACCGCTATAAAACTAGTATAAAATCAGTATATAATAAATAAGAGTAAAATTTATAAAAGTAAGTAAAAATAAAATATTTTATTGAAATAAAAAATACGTCAATGTCTATTATTACATAATGAACTAATAATATATAAATATGAGTCTAATATAAAAATTAAAATAACAATAAAAATCAAATTTGTAATTTTGAAGGAGGTTATGTCTTATCATCTTCAAAAAGTCCAAATTCTCTAGCGCTATCTAAAGTCTCGTAAACTGCGTTAACTTCTACTACATCCAAATAAATTGCAAATTAGTAATGTATGAAATTCTTCTCAATTGTAGATTTGTAATACATTATACTTTTAACTTAAATATGATCAAAATAAGATATGAACTGACGATCAATAGCTGTTCTTAATGCATTCGTTGTGACAAATGCATTTTCTTCATTAATCGCCTTTTCAAGTTCATTATAACCAAGATCAGGCGATAGTTCTTCTTCTTCAATACAAAAATCAGTATGTTCAATACAATCAACATCAACTGGATCATACATTCTCTTCCTACTAAGTACTCTGAATACATAATAGAGAAACTATAAAGTCAATAATAAAAATAAAATTAATGAATAAAAACAAAACGATAAAATACACACTCTTCATTATCAAATTATAAGTAATGTAAACAAGGTCATTAAGTCTTTGATGTTCCAAATGATTTCATTTCTTTGTATGGATGCGTTGAAAAACACTGCAATTACATTCACAACATGATGCAGAAGTTGTTTGATTGAGTAATCTAATAGCGAGTTTTCTCAATTTTAGAGTACTGTCACTGAATAATCTCTACCACTCTTCTGTATTTTAAATTAATAGTTATGAAAAATAAAATATATATTATTAATAAGTAAAGAATGAATTAAAAGTATAAAAACTTACCAGGGAATTTTTCTCATCATATGTTCTCTCTTTGTCGATGATCTAGCAAAACTCTCTAAACCTTCATGATGCAATTTAATTTCATTTATCGTTTGTGATTGCTCTTTATTAGAGAAGATACCTTTGCATTTAATCATATCAAATAGACCACCCATAATATTATTTGTACATTCATCTCCACCATATAAGCCATAAGGATTGTAAAGATAAGCTACTAAATGGATCCTTTGAGTAAGATGATTATCCCATTGTCAATCAATAATATCTATATAAAGACTTGTACAATTTCTCTTTTCCTTTAAAAAGATTTATAATTGTTTTGTGAGCTCTATACACGCCATCATATATATACCCCAAAAATGGCTTACATCTGAGTCAACAATTCTCAACAACCTTATAAGCGGAGCAACAATCTTCACAATGATCAAGAGACCATCCCAAAATTTATTATCTAGAATAGTAGCACAAACTTCTTTCCCTTTTTCACTCTTGGAAAACTTATGGCTTAAAAAATGTTTACTTGTCACTAAATTTTGAAGTAGTTGCTTATGTTCATAAACACTTTTCAAAGTAATAAACGTAGTTACAAACCTAGTAGCAGCAGGATGCACAATCTCAACCCAATCTTCTTTCTTTCTTAATTATCACAAAAATGTAATATGATTATACACAAAAATTGTGATCTTAGAAATGCATGAAGCAAGGCTAGAAATATGGTTCATACTACCAATATCTCTTAAAATAAGATTTATTCAATGAGCAGCATATGAAGACCAATACATATATCCATACTTTGATTGTAATAAGTAACCAGTTGATACATAATTAGCTATATTATCTACAACAAAATGCACAACATTCTTTAGTCCAACCCACTCTACAATTTCAGAAAATAATTCAGGTAAAGCATTAGCATTTTTTACCATATCAGAAGCATCAACAAACTTGATAAAAGTTGTTTCCATATTACAATAAACCAAGAAATTAATCAAGGTTTTTTTCGTTGATCGGTCCACCCATCTGCCACAATATTGCATCCTATTGATTCCCAACTAGACTTATATGTATCCATAATTAACTGACATTCCTTATTTAAATCTTAAAGTAAAGGCACACACATCTCATAATAAGAAGGTATCTTAAATCCTGGACCTATCGTTTTTATAGCATTTACTACTTCTTGAAAATATGATGAATTTAAAGCATTTAAAGGAATGCATGAATGATATAGCCATCTAGCCAACCATCTAGCCCATGCTCTTTTATATCGCAAAGCAACATCCTTATCAGTCAAAACACTTTTTAAACTACGATGAGAACTAGGAGTAGTTCTTGAAGGAACAAAAGTTTTAATATTAGCTTTCCTTTTTCCTTTATCTAGTACTTGTGGTGCTTTATCACCTCTAAATGATATATCATGAGCCTATTTATTTTCCTTTAAATTTTTTACTTTTTGTTGCAAATAATTTCCAATCCTATATCGTACTTCAAATGATACTTTTTTGCATGAAATAATATTACCCTTAACACTAGCAAGATGTTCTTTCATTCTATAAATTTCTCCCTCTTTAAATATTCTACCACAAAACATACAATTATATTGGATATTCCCTTCAGATGCTTAAGAAGAAGAAAAATAATTCTATACTAGATCGGACTTACCATGATTAAAGGATGTGATATTCATCGAATATTTTTCTAATGATTCTATATTATCCATTATGATTTAACCTAAAAAGTATTACAAATAATTGGGTATTAACGTCAAGGCAAAAGTCTCCTACTTAAATAATTCTCATCATCAATTGGAATAGAAAATGACACTCACAAACATAAATAAAAAGTAATTAACATTAATAAGTAAAATATATAATTTACAATATATACCAAAATAGTCAAAAAATACTTAAAAATCTTTGTTTTTTATATAATAAAGAATAACTGTGACGTGAATATTTATAAAAAGGATAAAAATTATTTATATTAATTGACTCCAATAAAAATTGTGTAAATTAATTTAGAAGTAGCCCATTATTATAAAAAAAAGTAAATCAATGAATTAAAGGTTATACTAAACTTAATAGCTTATATTATAGTAAAAAAAAAGTATTGAAATTAATAAGTAAAATATATAACTCAATTCACAAGTTATTATATGAGTAATTATATATTTATATTATTATTTTCTTTGACTTAATTTTTTAAAAAATAAAATTTATTGAAAATATTAAAAAGAGTTAATATAATTTCTAGTAACATCAATTAAATTTAATTATAGTACAATTAAAAAATTAAAAATACAAAGTGAAGTAATTAAGTGGGCATAAACACTTGAATGTTACTATTGCTTAAAATCCTTGTCAATCACAATGGTGCAGATGATAACAAAATAAAATAGGATCCTCCTAGTATGTAATAGACACAAAGGTGTGCTTATCTCCTCTACCAGAGAAGGTGATCACAACTTTTTGGACATCTTAATAGAGGACTGAAGTGGGACATTGAGCTGTGAAATTGATTCATTGTTTCAACAAAAGAGGGACCATTTATCTACATGGGAATAAATTATGCAAAAAGAAATGATAGCCAAGTAAATATGTTGTTGTTGAATACTTCCAAGTTGGGGAAAGCCATTGTCGAGTAGATACACTAATCAATTCATTGATTGTAAGAAGTAAAAAGTAAAAATAAACTAGATCACTTTACAAATTATTCACATCTGATATCTCACATAGAATTAAACTCAAAATGACCACATATATACACCAAAAGAAGACAACAATAGAATGGTGAACAAAATCTTACTCACTTATCGACGTGCTCCACTTAATATGGCCAAGTGTTAGTAAGTGTAATTTTTATTTTTGAAGTTTTACATATACAAATTGAATACTTTAAAAGAGTATATATAACACAAGAGATTAGAATAAAAAAAGAAATCTTATTTAGTTAGTACTTTTGTAGATAAAGCTATCGAATTATCCTTATCTATTATATGTTCTAAACATACTCGAATTTTATACAAACTGAATAACTTGTCAAATTCTATACAAACAATCCTTATATGTTATCTATTAAGAAACATTGAATAACAATAAATTGAACTTGCTCTAATTCTTTACAAACATGGATTAATAATAGATTCAGAGTTTCACTCCAAAACCCATTCATCAACTCTCAAATTTTTTGTTCCTCTATCCATCCAGTTCCCATACCTCAATTGATATTCTTTCCTCATACCTTGTTGGGACCTGATCTCGGAACCGGATCCCAACATGAAAACGGAAACGAAGACAAAAAAGAAAAGTGAATCGGAAGCAAAAGCGAAGAACGGCGAATCGAAAAAAAATCAAAATCGAAGCAAAGTGTTCAATCGAACCGAATTAAATTTTCGACATCCGTAGCGTATATCTTCGAAAACTAAAATCGCGTTGGAAACTCTAAGACTAAAACTATCCCAAATCCGATATAGTTCAAACAAAACCGATATAAATTTATTTTAAACTCTTTCATTTCTCTCATCTTTATTCATCCTTATTGAAAACCAACAAAACTAATCCATATTCAATTTCCCGATCAAAATTTCCATTTGGACAATCATCCATTCGAAACTCAATTTACTTTTACTAGATTTCTCTATAATCTCAAATTACTAGATTTCTCTATAATCAAGCATATCTTAAACTCATCTTTAAAAATCTTATTCTAATTTTCCTTTGCCATACATAATTTAACGAAATTTCGGCAGCATAACAACTGCATTTTCAACAACCCAAAAATCTGCAAGTAGTGAAACACACTTCTATAAACCAAAACAACCCATACACATTTTATCGGACCTCCTGTCCAGAATCCCAGCATAATAAACACAAGTCTAGGCCTAAATACTTCAATATTCTCAATCATCAATCAGTATCCTCGGACCTCCCATCCGGAACCCAAAACACAATCATATCCAATCTCAACCACATTCACATTTATATACAATCCATAATTTGCTTACATAATCCAATTCCAAAATCATACACAACTCAATTCTATACATAAAGACATCATTCATATCCATATCCATACTTCAATCCAAATATCAAAATTTAAAATTATACATATTATAAAACATGCAAAAGTCGAACTAATGACTTGACCGTCTTTTATCCGATCTCCCGCTCGAATACCTGGAGATGGGGATGAAAGGGGGGGTGAGCTGAAAGAGCTCGTGGATAACATATTTATAGATTGAAAAATAAGCAAAAATCATTTCTTCAAAAACTTATTTCCTTTTCACTTTTTAAAACATTTATACTGAAATTTCCAAACTTTTCACAATTTCAAACCTCAAATTTTTCATTCCTCGAAAATTCCAAAACTTTTCAAGATTCATAAGTATAATCGAAAGCATGAATGCAAGCACATATTAATGCATCACGTTCTAAATAAACCAAAAAGCACATAACATTTCAGAATGGTTTGGTTTCGGTCCAAACGGAACGTACTGCACAGTCCCTCATAACGGTCCTGTGCAGCCGTGAACTTAAGGGGGTCCGAAATCGGAGCTCCAGTGCCACTAGCGAGTAGGCAGGAGAAGCCTTTCAAAGCGAGACAGTGCACTGACTCTATCTTATGGGACCTAACCAAACCCACATAACACATAATTCATACTTGAAACTCGAAACGCCCGAAGGCATATTTCAAAAACTTTTTTTTCATATTATGACATATCAAACAAATTGACATTTACAATTTCACATAATTACCCATAGCAATTCTCAATTATTCC
>JANIJH010045923.1:0-10392 GCA_024520975.1 Erythroxylum areolatum | reverse complement strand
CAGTTTATCTATGATAATTTTAAACCAACCAATTTTTCAATATATATATATATATATATATATATATATATATATAAGGAAATGGGAAAATGTCTATATGGTTTATATAAGACTAATTTATTAGTTAACTAGTGATATAAATTAGTCTTATATAAACCATATAGACATTTTCACATTTCCTTGTTCAATCAAAGTTCTTCATCCTCTTTACCACTAGTCTTTTATTTCAATTAGCTTGGTCTAAAATTTCAACTATTTTTCAATTTATTTTATGCTTTTGCTATATATTTTATTATGGAAATCAATTTTCTTATCTCCTTAGGCATCCATTTAAAACTAATTTTTATTTCCTCTACCATCATTAATCAAAAATTTAGAAAAGAACTTGGTAAGCTTGAAATTTCTTATAATTCTTTGATTTTTGGGTAAATTGCATGATTATTAATATATATATATATATATATATATGTATTTAAAATAGAATTTCAGGAAATAGATTGTGTATTTAACCCTTTTGTTATATCTGTTTTGATCTTTGAACTTTCCCTAATTTTTTCATTTTAGGTTGTTTGATCTATTTCTTAGTTTTGCTTCATTAAGCATCACATGACTTTGTTAATTGGCATCACCAATTTTCTTATCATCTTTGTTTGATTTTGTTTCCTCACACTATATTAGACTTACGATGGTTCTTAACGAAGCTTATAGAACTCCAAGAAAGTTAATCTTCTCTCATTTTCTCTCTTACTCTTATTTAGAGCTTGGCTCAATAAATTTTGATTATGAACTTATGGTTATTGATTTAAGTTTTATTGCGTGAAATTATTTATAAAATTTTCTTACTTTAGGATACTAGTGAGTGGATTTTGATATTAACATTAAAGAATGTGGATATGTTTAGCTAAAGTCACTATTTCTTCACAACCAAACACATTTTTAGTCTATAAATTAAGATATATTTATTATAAAGATGTTGCATTTTAGTGCATTGGATTCGCTACTAATATTTCTATTCGAAAGGTTGCAACAAGAGTGGTTCTTAAACTATCAATACTCTTTCATCATGAACAACTTCCTAACAATGTTGTCATCCCATAATTGCACCTACCTTGCTCAATATGTTTGAATTTCGTGGTTCTTCACTGTTATCCCTTCTTCTAGCCTTTTAGGTCTTTTAGGATTCTTATTGATAAAAGGAGGTTATATGAGCTACCATTTTTTAGTATTTGGTCAAAATTTTTCACGTTTTCTAAACTATGCTTAATAAGTTTTATATGGTTGTTTTAATATATCCTTGATTTGGACCTTAGTACTTTCCCTTGGAGGTCAAATCAAAAATAAAATCCAAGGATTGCAATATAGGATGCAACATCGGGTTGTCTCACTTAATCAAAACCTAAAGGAGGGGGTTTTGATCTTTGGAATCCTTAACAGAATCAAATTGAATTGCAAGAAAAATGTGTGAAAAGTATTTTTGGATTTTTGGGTATAGCAAACAGAAAGATAAAGACAATGATAAAATGGTGATAGTATCCTCTTGAAAATGAGCTTAGCTATCATAGTTTGAAATCAATTTTCGATGGGAGTGAAAATCACCCAAGTTTCAAATGGTAAACCTTAAAGAACTTTTTAGGTCCAAGGTCTTAATCAATGAACTTCATTTCTTAAAACCTTGTTAAATGCCTTTAGTGTGTGTGGTGGACAAGTTAATGCAACAAGTCATTTTGGGATCTTAAATCAACTCATTATTAATCACAACTATGCAAGATAAAGAGATTCAACAAGATCACAAATTGACATATATGAGACTTTATATATTAAAAGCTCCAAGTTCTACATCAACAAATCACAACCACACATTGAATAGCCAATACTTGATTAAACTCTAATCAAGAATGTTCAACTACAAATCATAAATCCTAAACCTAGGAGTTCATAAACCATAGCTAAACAGAGATTAAGCTACTCCCCTTTTAAGCCCATTAAACTCAAGCCTTTGCTACATCTTCAAGAGGAAAAGAGATGCCTAGCCACTCATTGCTCCAAGCAACTTCACAACCGAGAAGCAACCGACGGTTGAAAGTGGAAGAAAATGGTATGGAGAGAAGGCGATGGTGTGCGTGAAGATGAAGTAAGATGATGGAAGTGTCAATGAATGAAGATTTTCTCTCCAAAGTGTTGACTCTCATCTGATGCTTCTTGTTAGCCTAAAATTGGTCTTTTTCATCAAAAATGGGTCGATGGATCGGGTGCAAAAGTGGGTTATTTTTCCAAATGGTTCGGGTCATTGCTGATTCGAAGGTTTCGCCGCAGCAAAAGGATGCATTCGTCATGGTGAACTTTTCCCGAAAGATTTAGTCAGTCATCTTCAACTTTCGCTATGGCATAAACATTACCTTTGCTGTAGCGAACTTTTCCTAAAAGGTTTCTTCAGTAGATATGCAGGTTTCACCACGGAAAAACATCGATGTCATCGTGACGAACTTGCCTATTTGACTCCGTTGATTTGTTGACTTGTGCTCTTGTACTTCACTCCTTAGCTCTACTTCTTGAATCTCCTATAATGACAAATAGTAGTTTGCAGTATCAATTGTCCCAAGAAAATCACTTAGCACAATTACTAATTATTTGTAACAATTTTATCCTCAAACTACATTAATTCAAGACTAGCATTTAAGAATTAAATTAAGCACAAAATCAGAAAATAAGAGCCAAGAAGTATAATAAAACCCTGAAATTGTCACCAATTGTTATAGAAAACTTGGGTTCAATCAAATTCCCCCACACTTAAACCTTTGTACTCCTGGACAAAACTTATAAAAGTCAAAGAGATACAAATGCAAAAGAAAATACTGACTATGTTTAAAAATTAAAGTAGGAAATTGGTAAAACCACTTTCTCATAAATCAGCCAAAGCAGACTGAAAAAGCGCTAAGAAAATATGCACTATAAGAATTTAATCCAAGAGATTGAGCAAAAGAGATTTCTCTCAAGGGAAACTGTTTAACTCTCTAATCACTTATCTTTGGATAATTTCACTCTAAAATTTGCTTAGTCCATTCTCTACCATAGACTTATGATAGTTCTATCTCTCCACTACAAGAACTATAATTTTGAAAATCAAGAGGGCTTTTCAAGTTTGTAATGTACGGAAGGCTAAATGAATGGATTGAAAATAAGAAAGAAAAATGAGTACATGCACCACAATTATGTTCCTTATGAAACAACATCAACACAAAAAACATAATCTAACGCATTTTTATAACTTTTCTCATAAGAGACCTTGTTTTTTTAGAAAGCTTTCTGAACTTTTCTTTCTTTTCCTTTTGAGAAAGCCTTTTGATTTTTTTTACTTCTTGGCTTTTCTCAATAACTATTCTCCTGCGAGAAAGCTTTCTAAATTTTTTTATGTATGAATTCTACTATCTACAAAGATCAACATAAAGTAAGGAACTATAAATGAAATATTTACATCAATATGAAGACATGTGCATGCACTCAAAATATGGCTCTAGGGGCTAGCAATGGTTAAGTGTTTGGGGTTTGTGTTTGGGTAAGTAGGGTTTGGAAAGAAATGCCTCTATCATGTTAACAAAATTTTAGTTCATCAAGCTTTGATCAAGAATTAAAATATGTTTTAGAGAGATATCAAATTAAGTAGATACACAAAAAAATGAAAGAATTCAGGCCCAAATATCCTTCCAACAAGGTTAGTATCTCAATTAAGCAATCTCAAGGTTTAAAAATGTGAAGTGCTACTTTTTCAGTGTACTCTCACTTACTTCATGTTGAAAACATTGAAAATGAAATTAGCCAAAACCAATTATCATTTAAAATGATAGATGGTATTTTCAAGAACACATTGATAACTTTGAAATTTATAAGATCCTCGAGACACTGGAGTGAAAAAAATCTAAATTAGAAGAACGATTGAAATGAGGGAATTAAAAACAATTTTGGTCATGAAGCGCAACATCGCCACGGGGAAATAAAGAGTTTGCTATAGTGAAATAAAGAGTTTGCTGCGGCGAAAAATTCCAAACACACTTGACAAATGCAATTCACCTTAATTACCAAGTTTGAAATTTTGCATATGGCACACAAATGACTTGCACAAGCGATAAAATGGTCAAAAATAGTGCATAATTGAAAATTACCAAAATGGAATAACCTCCCCCACACTTAACTATCATATTGTCCTCAATGTGAATTACAATCAAAACACCATGATGCATTAAAAAGTAATAGGAAGGCTATTAAATAATAACACAAGCACAATGAGAATCATATAAACAACGGGCCATTGATTTGATAAATAACAACAATGTTATTGAATATCTAGCAAACTGAAAACTAACAACAGGACTACCTAAAACAAAAAAAAAAGAAGACAAATGACTCAAACTACTCAATAGAAGGGTCAACCCTAGATCCAGATGGGCCTGCTCCAGATGTGCCAGCGCCATGCAGGGGGTCATCTTCATCAGATGGAAACTGGAAATGAAAGTGCTTGGCGAGTAATGCATCCATCCGTCGATGATATTGCCTATCTCGGTCATATAGAGTCTCTCTCTCCTTCTACCGGGCAATCTCCTGAAAGAGAGTGTCTCAGAGATGAGAGAGATCTGCACACAGTCCGTCTACCTTACCAGCAAGGGTCTGCAAAGAAACTGGCTCAGGAATGTCCTGAGATGGAGGATCATCCTCAACTAGGGCTGCAGTTGTAGAGGTTGCACCAATATCCTGAGTATGGGGTGAGGGAGGGGGTGGATGAATGGTGGGTTGCTTTAGGCCAATATACCTAAAGAGTGGAGCCGGATCAAAATAGCTATTAGTGTCTAATTTCAGGACATTATATGCCTAGAATATGTCAGTGATGAGACGGGGAAAGGTGATGGCATTGGTGAATTTGACAGTATTGATGGAATCATGTAAGGCGGAGGTAATAGCATCAGCTATATTGACTGGGCGGCCAGTCATTAGCAGGTAAATATGGAGGGCTTGTTGTTTAGTGATGTAGGCGAGGTGGGTGGTTGGGACGATGTTGGTGTAGACTAGATGAAGCCAAGGGTAAGCTGCGGGTAAGATATCAGATCATTTGAGGTAGAGCTGGTAGTAACGTGGCCAATGTCATTTAGCGCCCTCTTGATAGAGGGTGGGAATAATATCGTTCAAAGGGTAATGATGGATGAGCTGATCATAGTGGCAATGAAAAATGTTGGGAAGATTGAAATGTTGACGGATACTAGCAGCGGTGAATGCATTGGGAGCTTTAATACTAAGGAAGTTAAGTTCCATGATACTATTGAATTTGGCATAAGTATAAAAATGGCAAACGAATTTTTCGTTGCCTTGAGCACGAGGTTGGACTAAGCCTGTGAGTTCAGAAGCAACAAGTTGCTAGAAAAAGGGATGGTCAAAAGGAGTTAATGAAAAGGGTCACTCTTTGATGAAAGGCCTAGTATTTACCTTCTCATAGAATTCCATAAAAGTAAAACTATCAGAAGAAGAATTGGAATCACTTGGAGGGATAATGTTAGCGTTCTTGGCTCGAGGCATTGTCCTACAGAGAACACACAGAAAAATAAACTAAATGAATTAATAAAACCAATTAAAAATCACAACCTAAACAACTAAGTTCGCCACGGAAAAATAGTAATTCGCCTCACTGCGGCGAAAGGGATGTGTCGCCGCGGCGAAAGTAATGTGCTGCTACAGCGAAAGTACCCTAAACACAACAAGAACAACTAGACAAAAATCGGATGAAGGAGGAGACTAGAAATACTTACGAAGAGGGAGGAAAACTACGCAGAAAAGGCTAGCAAGTATGAGAGGTGTTGAGGAGAAGCAATGTGGAATAGAAGAGACTCGGTGAAGAACATTCAGATGGCCATGGTGAAGAAGAGATAGAGCCGATAGAGGGGGGTTAGGTGGTTTATATAGGGTTTAAGTGTGAAATGACAGAAAGGGGCAGAGGGAATATGAAAGGTTAAGAGAAAATAGGGGTGAAAAGTTCATTTCGTCACATCAATTTTTCCCAGATTAATGTTCGCCACGGTGAACTCAACCCTAGTCGCGAAAATAGAAATGTTGATCCTTCACCGAGGTGACATGGGATACACGTCGCAGCGAAATAAACCCGAGAGGAATAAAGAAGAATGTTGAGGAGTTCGCTGTGGTGACAAGGAATGCACGCCACGGCGAAATTAACCTGAGCAGTAAGGAACTGTCATCGCAGCAACACGGAATCCACGTCGCGGCAAAATTTTCCTGAGAGCAATATGAAGGAGAACAAAATAAGATTGTCGCGGCAAAGAGGACTTCACACTGCAGTGAAAGTTACCCAAAAGGAAAACAACAAAGATAGAAATGAGTTCACCGTGGCAAAAGTTACCCGAAAGGAAAACAACAAATATAGAAGTGAGAAAATTGACTCCCAAATATACAGAAGACTCCAACTGGATACTCAGTTCACTTAGAATTCATATACAATGTCTTTAGGCATCAGAAAATAAAATGCAACCCAATCAATTAAAATAAATTCTTCAAACATGGAAGATGTACCATGCATCAAGCCAAAAAGCACAACATAAATGAGAGGGGGATTATTGAATTGAGAACCTGCATAAACTAAAAGCTAAGTCTAAATTCTACTAAATTGGTTTCTCCCCCACACTCATTTAACATACTAATGCATCTACAATGTCATATTTAATCACAGAGAAAAAGTAAGTAACTAAGCAAGTGAAGGAGGAGAAATGACCTGAAAATTACGGAGGATCCTGTGTCTGGTGGACGTTTGGTAGATAGCTATGCTGTGGTAAGGCAACTTGACCACTTGCCACTTTGGTGTTAACATCCATACTTCTCGATTCACCTAAAACACTAGCGAAAAGGCCTTCTTCCAAGGGGCCATCGGTGACAATCAAAGCATTCAACGAGTTTAATGCAGAGTTAAGAGTAAACATGTTAGAGTTCAAACTCAAAGTATGCATCATCAATAACAATATCAAGCATGTTAACTCCTAAAAGTGAATAATCCTTATGGGGGTGTTTTATAGCTTCATACATATTAAATATCACTTGTTGATCTCCTACCTCCATGGTGATTGTACCTTGTTTCATGCTAATCATAGTACTAGTAGTCCTTAAGAAGGGTCTACTGAGAATCAAGGTAGTGTTCTGCACAACTTCAGAAAACATGTCAAGTACATAAAAATCAGCTAGAAAGACCAAACCCTTTCCCTGGATCAAGATGTCCTCTATGATGCCCACTAGATGCCTAAGAGACTGATGAGCCAATTGTAACACTACAGAAGTAGACTTTAGACTCTTAACTCCTAATGATGCACAGACAGACTTAGGCATCATATTGATTGCCGCCCCTAGATCTAGCAAGGTTCCTCCTATGGTAACTTTTCCTAAATGGTGAAAGATCTAGGGTCTTGGCACTTAATGGGTATTTGGGGTTTGAAAAGTGTGGATACATTTGAGCTGACTTATACTCTTTCATTAGGTCTAAGTTTTCTTTTTTTTATGCACAAGCCCTTAAGATATTTAGCGTATGTAGGAACCCTTTTCACTAGATCAAGCAAAGTGATGTTGACTTTTACTTTCCCAAACAAGTCAATGACATCTTTCTCATGTTTAAAATCAGTCATCCTTTTGTTAAGCAAATAAGAATTGGGAAAAGGAAGGTCCTTAAAGGTTACCTCCTTTTTGTTTGCTTCTTGGGCTCCTTGCTTGCTTGATTCCGGGTTAGTCTCAAAATTTGCTCCCTTACTCTTTAATTCGGACTTCTTTTCAGTCAAAAGTGATCTCTTTGGAACTTTTGGACTTCTTGACTTTTTCATTTGTTGAAGGCAATTCTCTACTCTCAATCTCCTCTTCGTCTTCTCCCTCATCTTGATTTTTGAACCTCACTTGTTTCCCTCTTCGGAGGGTTATAGCGTTCAAACTCTTGGGGTTTATAATAGTATTGGAGGGGATTATTCCACTGCTTCTTGCTTGGTTCTCACTTATGTTGTTCAATAATTGAGTGACGTAAGAGTTGATATTCTCAGCTTTCGTCTCCCATTACTCCATTTTCTTTTCTAGAGCATTAAACCGAGCAGCAGTTTTAGAGGAATCCTGTTGAATGAGATTGGTTATTACATTGAACTGGTTTTTGTTTGAAGTTCTTTCCTCCTTAATCAGTGCCATCATATTGTGCAGAAGTTGGTTAGTGTCCTCTTTTGGTGGGACAGTCAAGGCTTGCTGTTGGTTAGGGAATTGGTTAGTGGAAGTACCAGCTCCTCCTCCTTGTTGAAATCTATTCGGGCCTCTTCCTTCTTCATTCCTCCAACTCAACCTAGCCCTTGTTATAGGTGTTGGAATATGGGTCCCATTTCTGATTGGTTCAACCCTAATACACTGCAAACAACTCTTCATACCGACTGGGGAAAATGCTAGATATGTGCAAAACTAACCCACAAGTATCACAACTGGCCGCAGTAAGATCTATAGAAGATGTTGGGTGATGCACACTCATGTTTTTCAGTTCTGTAGTGATGAAGGACAACTGTGAAGTTACTATGCTCTCCAAAGAGTCAACTTTAGACTCCAAACTCTCCATTCTTTTGGATTATGCTGTTAAAGCTCCCAACTCATGGACACCTCTGGTATCTCTCACACTATACTGTTGATGATTCAAAGCCATCTTCTTGATCAGATCCCATGCCTCCGTAGCTAAATCAAAGAACCTCCCGATGCCACATCCAGCATACCTTTATCTTGACTTTTCAGCCCATCATAAAAATACTGCACTAACTGCTCATTAGGTATCTGGTGAAGGGGGAATCTAGACAACAAGTCTTGAAAGTGGTTCCAATAGTCATAGAGTGATTCATCATAATCCTGACGTGCTGAATATATCTCCTTCCTCATTGATGAAGTTCTGAAGGCCGAAAATATTTCTCCAAGAATGCCTTCCTCAGATTAGTCCAACTATGGTAGGCATTCGCCATATGCCTTGGGAGGCTCATATACCACTCCTTTTCTTTTCCCTCCAATGATAGGTGAAAAACCTTCCATAGTACTTAATCAAGTGAAGCTCCCATCGGCTTCATACTCTGACAGATCATAGACAAAGATTGCAAATGCATATAGGAATCTTCTCCTATCAAGCCATGAAATTTAGGAAAAGAGTTAATGAGCAATCCTTTAACTTCAAAATTCACGTCAAAATTAGAACAAGCAGTAGTAAATGAATCATAATTTATGTTAGAAGTGGTCGCTTCCCTAATGGTCCTCCTTCTTTGATTCCCATTATTCTCGCCAACTCGCTCATGCTTCCCATTACCTCCATTATCACCATTCCTAGGTTAGTTAGCAAAAAAATTAGGGTTTGCAAGAAACCTAGGTTTTTGACCATTATCACTCTTTCTAATGAATCGCTCTCACTACTTGGCTCACTAGACTCCCCTTCAATAACTACCTTACTTCTCTCTTTTTCTTTCCTCCCCTTTCTAATCTTTCTTAAATGTCTCTCAATTTCAGGGTAGAAAGGTAGAAGTTTAGTTTTCTGGGGCATGCATGGGAATAATTCAAATGAAAATAAGATATAACAAAATTTACTTGCAAGCACACAAAGTCAAATAAAAAGGCGAGATGTGATGGATGCAAGTATGTAGGTGTATGAAAGTATGTGTGAGAGTAAATTATGCAAGTAAAATATGTATGCATCAAAAAGCAATAAAAGAAATGTTAAAAACTATGTGGGTGCAAAAATGCTAAGTATGAAAAGTGCAAATGTTCAGTATCTTTTTGTTTTGAATTTTCAAATTTTCGATGCTATGTAAAGAAAATGAAATCCTATACTATTGACAAGTATGAAACTTAATTATCTAGAATGCAATCTAAAGAAAAAGGCTTCTAACCTCACTTAGCAACAAAATGACAAAAGCTAACCTAGACAACCAATTATTTGGTTCCCCGGCAATGGCATCATTTTGATTCAGACCTTAGTATTTTCCCTTAGAGGTCAAATCAAAAATAAAATCCAAGGATTGCAATATAGGATGCAACCTTGGGTCATCTCACTTAATCGGAACATAAAAGAATGGACCTAAGCCAACCTATGTGCCATGAAATGCAAGCTAAATTAGTAGAGAGGGGGTTTTGATCTTTAAAATCCTTAATAAGATTAAATTGAATTGAAAGAAAAATGTGTGAAAAGTATTTTTGGATTTTTGGGTATAGCAAATGGAAAGATAAAGACAATGATCAAATGGTGATAGTATCCTCTTAAAAATGAGCTTGGCTATCATAGTTCGAAATGTTGGATCGGAAAAAGAAAGCATGCTTAGTTTGGAGAAACGATAGATTTCAAAACTTTTTAAGAAATCATCTTGC
>JANIJH010045902.1:0-10392 GCA_024520975.1 Erythroxylum areolatum | reverse complement strand
TTTGTGATCAATCGTTTTATTTGTTCCGCCTCTTTCGATTCGTTCGTTCCGCCTCTTTGTTATTCATCTTTTGCTTCGTCTTCCGGTTGGGAGTTTCGGTCTCGAGATCGGGACCCTACACTGGATTCTTTACTATCCTTTGCACTTTAGGTAAAGTTACTATAGGGGGAGCTTTGTTAGATATAAGTGTAGCTATTAATGTCATGCCTAAATCTGTTTACACTTTATTAGGAGTCAAGACTCTTAAGTCTACCACTACAGTACTCCAATTGGCTGATAGGTCTATTAGGTATCTTGAGGGCATTATAGAGGATATTTTGGTCTAAATTAAGGATTTGGTTTTTCCTGCTGATTTTTATATGTTTGACATGTCTTCTGAACTTGTTCATGACACCACACTAATTCTTTGTAGACCTTTCTTAAGGACTGCTAACACCATAATTAACATGAAAGAAGGCAATATCACAATGGAAGTAGGTGATCACAAAGTTTGTTTTAATATGTATGAAGCAATGAAACATCCTTATGAAGATTACTCACTTTTGGGTGTTAACATGATTGATATTTCCGTTGATGATGCTTGCTCTGAATTTTAATTGCAAGATGATTCCTTTGGCTTTGAACTGTATTCACTTGATTTTACTGATGAGGAAGACACCATTTCTTCCTTTTCATTTTTTTATTCTTTTCCCTCCACTTGCTCATATAGAGGTGAAATATCATGCCTTAACTGTACAGTAGTTAATTGCAAAGCAACGGGATCATCTATTGACTCATTGTGAGTTCTATTCGTTCTATTGTCAGTGATGACCCCTTAGGGAAAGGTTTTCTGTTAATATTTCAGGTGATTCTGGCATCGTGGAGGCTGACACTGATGTGGCAATTGATGAAGTTATTTGACTGCAAGAAAAGTGTCTGATTGAAGATAACAAAGATGGTTCACTTTTAGCTATTCCACCTACTCATTTAATGTAAAGACACCTTGACTCTAAGGATTATTCTCAATCCCTTACATCTCCTAACTTATCTACTTTTAATTCTTCTCGTACCTTGAGACACTTGGATGAGTTGTTGTCTAGTGATGATTCAGGTATGTAGAAGGATTTTTCTAAGCCAGTTGCTACTATAGATGAACCTGAGGTTGGTTCAACACTTGGAATAGGTGGAGATTGTAAAACTGACCACATGGAACCTAAACTGTCGTTGGTTGAAGGAAAGGGGAGTAATTTGCTCTCTCTTGAACTTCATGAATTGATCTGTTTGGTTGTGCAACTTCCTAAGATTGAATTAAAACCCATGCCCCCTACTTAAGTCTAATGAAAGATTACCCATCATAATTGTCAATTCCCTATCTAATGGTGAGGAAGAGAGACTCCTTGTTGTGTTGAGAGAGCATACGAGGGATATAAGGTGGACTTTAGTGGACATACCTAGGATTATTCTAGCTATTTGCACACATAGGATCCTACTAAGTGAGGGTTCCAAACTTGTGAGAAAGCCCCAAAGGAGACTAATACATGTAGTGCCTAAAAAGAGCGAGGTCATTGTGGTTAGAAATGATATGGATGAGCTTATTCCTATTATAAGAGCGCAAAATTCCTAACATGTGTGCATAGACTATAGAAGATTAAATGATGCCATATGAAAATATCATTTCCCTCTTCCTTTTATTGACCAGATGCTTAAGAGACTTGCAGGCAAATCTCACTACTATTTTCTAGATGGTTTCTTTAGGTACTTTCAAGTACCTATTACACTAGATGACCAAGATAAAAACCACTTTTACATGTCCTTTTGGTACCTTCAATTATCAAAGGATACCTTTTGGATTATGTAATGCGCCAAGGACTTTCTAGCATTGTATGATGGCTATTTTCTATAAATTTTTAGAGGAATACATGGAAGTCTTTATGGACAACTCCACTGTTTATGGTGGTTCTTTTGATAATTGCCTTGCTATTCTTGAAAAAGTTTTGAAAAGATTCATTGAAAATATTTTGATTTTAAACTTTGAAAAATGTCATTTTATGATCAATGAGGGCATGGTGCTATGTCATTTGATTTCTAGCAAGGGAATTGAAGTTGATAAAGCTAAGATTAAGGTCATATTTTCTTTGCCTTATCCTGTATGTATTAAAAATATAAGATCATTTTTGGTTCATGTAGGATTTTATAGGCGTTTTATAAAAGATTTTAACAAGATTGCATTACCTTTTTCAAAGATTTTACAAAAAGATGTAAAATTTTGACTTTGAAGATTCTTGTAGAGATTCTTTTAATGAGTTAAAGTCTAAACTCATTTCTCCCCCTATTTTGATTGCCCCTGATTGGAAATTAGCTTTTGAGCTTTCATATGATACTTCTAATTATGCTATAGGAGTTATGTTGGGCCAAAGGGAGGAGAAGCTCTCAAGAGCCATTGCATATGCCTCGAAAACACTAGATGCAGCTTAAATCAACTTCACAACAACAAAGAAAGAGTTGTTTGTGGTAGTTTTCTCTTTAGAAAGTTTATGTCTTATCTGTTAAATTCTCATTTAAATATTTTTACTAACCATGCAGTTGTCCGCTATCTTCTCAATAAACCACAATCTAAGCCAAGATTGATAAGATTGGCATTACTTCTTCATGAATTTGACATTGAGATAAAGGATCAAGCCAGAGCAACAAATCATGTAACCAATCACTTGAGTAGACTACCAGAGGATACAAGGGGAGTACACTCTTCTGAACTTACTTATGATTCTTTTCCTGATGTAGCTTTATGTGCTTTAGTTTTAAAAGAGTCTTGGTATGCACATATAGTTAATTATCTCATGACTGGACTCATCCCTCCTCTTATGTGTAAGTCGCAGGCATAAAAGCTTAAGAGCAAAGCGAGGCATTACATTTGGGATGCTCCTCATCTATGGTAGATGTGTAGTGACCAAGTCATAAGAAAGTGTGTGCCTAGTGAAGAATTCGATGCCATTATTTCAGCTTACCATTCCATGGTTTGTGGAGGGCATTCTAGTACAAAGAGAACATCTAGGAAAATTCTAGACTCTAGTTTTTACTGGACAACCCTTTTTAAAGATTCTTTTACATTTTGCTAGTCCGTTGACAAATGTCAACATTTTGGAGGGTTAGGTAAAAGGCATGAAATGCCTCAGCAGTTTTTACTATTTTGCAAAATCTTTGATGTTTGGGGGATTGATTTCATGGGTCCCTTTCCTCTGTCTTTTGGTTTTGTATATATCCTTTTAGTTATAGATTATGTATCCAAATGGATAGAGGTTGTACCTACTAGAAAAGATGATGCCCAAACAATTTATAAATTTCTTAAGTCCAACATTTTCTGTAGGTTTAGGATTCCAATGGCTTTGGTGAGTGATAGGGGTACAAACTTCTATAATAGGGTAATTAATAACCTGTTTTCAAAATTTGGTGTCACTCACAAAGTCTCCACTACATATCACGCCCAAACCAATGGTCAAGCTGAAATATCTAATAAAGAGGTAAAGCACATCTTGGAGAAGATAGTAAAGCCATCCAAGAAAGATTGGAGCTTGCGATTAGAAGAAGCACTATATGCTTATCAGACTGCCTACAAGTCACCAATCGGAATGTCTCCCTACCGCTTAATCTATGGCAAAGCTTGCCACTTGCCAGAGGAGTTGGAGTATAAAACATATTGGGCAGTCAAACACTCCAACATGGACTTAGAATATTCTAGGATGGAGAGAAAGTTGCAGTTGCAAGAATTGGAAGAGTTGAGGGTAAAGACATACAAGAACTCTTAACTATATAAGGACAAAACAAAGTTTGTGCACGATAACGTTCTCTTGAGCAAGAACTTCAAATAGGGAGACAAAGTGCTATCATTTAAGGCTCGTTTCACTTTTAAGCAAGGGAAGTTTAACACTCGTTGGGATAGGCCAGACATAGTCATAAAAGTGCACAACTTTGGTACGGTGAAGCTTCTAAATGAAGAGACTGGAGTCAAGCTTAATGTGAATGGCCATCTACTGAAGCTTTACCATAAGAACCAGAAACCTCTATGACTCTCAGGTTGTTTTTTCCTTTACTTGTTTACTTATGATTCGAATCCCTTTTGTTCTTACCCTTGGAGGTTAAATCAAAAATTTTCATTCCAAGGATTGCAGTATAGAATGAAACCTTGGGTCGTTTCACTTAATCGCAACTTGATCAATGGAACTAAGCTAGCCTATATATCATGATATGTAAACCAAATTAGCAAGGAAGTGGGGGTTTAATCTTTGGAAATTTAGATAAAAATAAGTGAATTGAAAGAAAATGTAATGAAAAGTACTTTTGGATTTCGGGAATAGAAAAGTGATAAAATGAAAACAATGATCAAATGATGATAGTATCCTCTTGAAAACGAGCTTTGGCTATCATAGTTCAAAATGAATTTTTATGGAGTGAATCACTAAGTTTCAAATGGTAAACCTTACAGAACTCTTTTAAGTCTAAGGTTTTAATCAATGAACTCCATTTCTTAAAACCTTGTTGAATGCTCTTAATGTGAGCAATGGGTAAGTTAATACAATAAGTCAATTTGGGATCTAGAATCATCTCAATATCAAACACAACTAGGTAGATAAAAGAGAATTAACCAAATCACAAATAGACATATATGAGACTTCATATATCCAAGTTGCAAGTTCTACATTAACAAATCCCAATAACACATTAAATGTCCAACACTTGATTAAACTCTAATCAAGAATATTCAACTACAATTTACAAATCCTAAACCTAGGAGTTCATAACAATGTAGTTGAATATGGAATAAACTACTCCCCTTTGAATCCCATTGAACTCTAGCCATTGCTATATCTTCAAGAGGAAAGAAGTGCCTAGCCAAGCATCACTTTAAGAAAATTCACAACCGGAAACCCACTGGAAGCATCCATGGTAGTAGCTGTCAGTGGAGGAGTTGACGGTGAAGTGGAGGAAGGTGGATGAAGGAGTGTTCGAAGGTTTTTTTTTTAGAGAGTGAGAGTGTTGTGTATATGATATGTGTCGGCTCTCCCTTAACCTAAAATGGTAGGTTTTTAAAAGAAAAAATTGGATCAAGTTGCACAGTGGGTAAACTTCTAAAAATGGTTTGGGTGATAAGTTTGCTGTGGCGAACTTTTCCCGAAAGTTTTAACTTCTTTCGCCACGGTGACAGAATTAATTTTCGCCACGGAGAACTTTCTCGAAAGTTCTGCTTGGAATTCTTCATACTTCACCGCAGCGACACATCCCTTTCGTCGCGGTGAACTTCATGTTGAACCTGTTCACTTGTTGACTTGACTTTAGCCTTTCCTTGACTCTACATCTTCTTCTTGAATCTCTTCTCCTTGAGTCTCCTACAATGAATAAATAGTAGTTTGCAGTATCAATTGTTCTCATAAAATTAATTAGTGCAATTAATACTGATTTGTGACAATTTTTACTCTCAAACTACATAAAATAAAGGTAGACACTCAAGAGTCAATTTAAGCATAAAATCTAGAATTAGAAGCCAAGAAGTATAGTAAAAGTCATGAAAATATCGCCAATTTATATAATAAACTTGGGCTCAATCAAATTCCCCCACATTTAGACCTTTGTACTCCTAGACAAGGTTTATAAGAGTCAAAAATACACAAGTACAAAAGAAAATTCCTACCATGCTTTAAATAAGAGTAGTAAATTGGTAAAAATCACTTTCCGAGAAATCAATCAAAGCAGACTGAAAGAGTGCCGAGAAAATAAACATTATAAAAATTTTATGCAAAAGATTGAACAAAATAGATTTCACTCAAGGCAAGGTGTTTGCTCTCATCTCACTTATTTTTGAGATAATTTCACTCTAAAATCTGCTTAGTCCATTCTCTACCATAAGCTTGTGATAGTTATACCTCTCCACTATAAGAACTATAATTTCGAAAAACAAGAGGAGTTTTCAAGGTTGTAATGCACGGAAGGCTAGATCAAATGGATGGAATAGACAAAAGAAGAAAAAATATAAGTACATGCACCACAATTATGAAATAGATGTCAACTGTAAGACAATATTTACACAAACGACAACCTAATCTATTTCTTAACCCCCTTTTTTAATTTTGTTAAGAATAGTTTCTTTTGAGAATATATTTTTTCTTTCTTTTGAGAAATTTTTTTGTTGACTTTTCTCAATAACTGATCCGAAGCCTTTTGTTCTTACCTTTGGAGGTCAAATCAAAAATTTAATTCCAAGGATTGCAATATAGAATGCAACTTCGGGTCATCTCATTTAATCGGAACCTAATGAAATGGATCTAAGCTAGCCTAAATGTCATGAAATGCAAACTAAAGTAATAAGGAGGGGGGTTTTGAGTCTTTTAGAAAACTAAACAAAATTGAATGAATTGTAAGAAAAATGTGTAAAAAGTATTTTTGGATTTTAGGAATAGAAACTTGAAAGTTAAAGACAATAATCAAATGTGATAGAATCCTTTTGAAAAATGAGCTTTGGTTATCATAGTTCAAAATAAATCTCGTTGGGAGTGAAAATCACTAAGTTTCAAATGATAAACCTTAAAAAACTCTTGAAGTCCAAGGTCTTAATCAATGAACTCCATTTCTTAAGACCTTGTTAAATGTCCTTAGTGTGTGTTGTAGGTAAATCAATGCAACAAGTTATTTGGAATCTCAAATCAACTCAATATCAAACACAACTATGTAAGATAAAAGAGATTCCATAAGATCACAAATAAACATATACAAAACTTCATATATTTAAGCTCAAAGTTCTTCATCAATAAATCCCAACAACACAATGAGTATCCAATACTTGATTAAACTCTAATCAAGAATGTTCAACTATAAGTTACAAATCCTAAACTTAGGAATTTATAAATCATAGCTACATATAGATTGAGTCGCTCCCCTTTTTAGCCCATTAAACTCAAGCCATCACCACATCTTCAAGAGGAGGGAGGTGCCTAGCTACACATAACTCCAAATGACTACACAACTGGGAACCCACTGAGAGCATCCATGACAATAGTCGACGGTGGAAAGGAAGAGCAGTGATATGGATGATGGTGTGTGTAGGAGAATTTCGAATGTTCAGAGCGTGATGTCTCCTCCAGATGGTATATGATATGTCGACTCTCTCCACTTAACCTAAAATAGGTAGTTTTTGCAAAAACAGGTCGATGGATTGGGTTGCAAAGTGGGTAGACTTCCGAAAATGGTTCGTATCTGAAGATTCGTCGCGACAAACTTTTCCCTAAAGGTTTGCTTGAGAGTCTATGGTTTCTTCACCGCCGTGATGTGAACTTCACGCTACGGCCAACTTTTCCCGAAGGTTTCAGCGAGTGGCTCTTCATTCTTGGCCACGGCAACACATCTTCTTTGCTGCGGCGAACTTTTTTGGAAAGGTTTGTTGACTTGTTGAACCATCATTTCTAGCATCCACTCCTAGCTCTACTTCTTGAGTCTCCTGCAATAAACAAATGGTAGTTTTCAATATCAATTTTTCTTAGAAAATTAATTTAGTGCAATTGCTAATTATTTGTGACAATTTTACTCTCAAACTACATAAAGTAAAGGCAAGCACTCAAGAATTCAATTAAACACAAAATCAAGAAATAAGAGCCAAAAAGTGTAGCAAAAACCATGAAAATATCACCAATTTAAATAAGAAACTTGGGTTCAATCAAATCCCCCCACACTTAGACCTTTGTACTCCTGAACAAAGCTTATAAAAGTCAAAGAGCCACAAGTGCAAAAGAAAATACTGACCATGTTTAAAAATTAGAGTAGGAAATTGGTAAAACCACTTTCTTAGGAATCAACCCAAGCAGACTAAAAGAATGTCAAGAAACTAAACAATATAAGAATTTAATCTAGAAGATTGAACAAAAGAGATTTCACTCAAGAAATGGTATTTACTCTCAACTCACTTGTTTTTGGGATAATTTCACTTTAAAATCTA
This sequence comes from Erythroxylum areolatum, assembly GCA_024520975.1. Lineage (NCBI taxonomy): Eukaryota > Viridiplantae > Streptophyta > Magnoliopsida > Malpighiales > Erythroxylaceae > Erythroxylum > Erythroxylum areolatum. The sequence goes on along the minus strand of JANIJH010045902.1, from coordinate 2,435 downwards.
CTTAGTCCATGCTCTACCATAAGCTTGTAATAGTTCTACCTCTCCACTACAAGAACTATAATTTTGAAAATCAAGAGGGCTTTTCAAGGTTGTAATGTATGGAAGGCTAAAGGGATGGATTGAAGAGAAGAAAGAAAAATGAGTACTTTCACCATAATTATTTCCTCATGAAGCAAACATCAATACAACAAACAAAATCTAATTTTTTTTTAGCTCTATGCACTTTTCTTTCTTTTCGTTTTAAGAAAGCCCTTTTGATTGTTATTATTATTGTTTTACTTCCTCCCTTTTCCTTGGCTTTTCTTAATAACCAATCTCCTATGAAAAAGCTCTCTGTTTTTTTTTTTCAAAAACCAACTCAAATTAAAGAACTGAAAATGAAATATTAACATCAAAATGAAAACATGTGCATGCACTCAAAAATATGGCTCAAGGAGCTAGCAATGGTTAAGTGTTTGCGGTTTGTGTTTAGGTAAGTACGGTTTGGAAAGAAATATCTCTATCATGTTAACAAAATTTTAGTTCATCAAGCTTTGATCAAGAATTAAAACAAGTTCTAGAGAGATAAGAAATTAAGCAGATACACACAAAAATGAAAGAATTCAAGCCCAAATATCCTTCTAACAAGATTATTATCTCAATTAAGCAATCTCAAGGTTTAAAAACGTGAAGTGCTACTTTGTCAACATACCCTCACTTACTTAAGTTGAAAACATTGAAAATGAAATTAGCCAAAACCAACAACTATTTAAAAATCATAGAAAGCATTTTCAAGAACACAATGAAACTTTGAAATTTATAAAATCCTTGAGAGTCAGGAGTGAAAAGAATCTAATTAGGGAGAAATATTAAAATGAGAGGGTCTAAAATAATTTTTGTAAGAAAAATGGCGTCACCTCTACAAAACCAAGAGTTCGTCGTGGCGAATCAACAAGTCCGCAACATCGCCGTGATGAAGAAACAGTTCGCTGCGGCGAAAAATGACAAAAACATTTGGAACAAGAGATCTTGCCTCAGTTACCAAGTTTAAAATTGTCAAATTACGCACAATGGAGTTGCACAAATGGTGAAAATGGCCAACAATGATGCACAAACAAGAATTGCAAAGTGGGAAAACCTCCCTCACACTTAAACATCGAATTGTCCTCAATGATGAAATAATCAGAACACAATCACAATGTGAACAAAACAGGAGATAAAGTTCAGGGGCATGAAGAGACAGAAGGGAATTTTATTGGAATGTAAAGCTACTAATGAAATTAAAAACATAGCTATCTTCCTACTGAGATGGTTTCTCCCCCACACTTGTTAAGTAAAGTAGTACATCAAAGCATGGTATAACTAGTCAAAGACCAAAAGTAAATAAATAAGTGAAGGAGAGAAGGAACTAGATATTTATGGTGATTTTTGGTTCTCATGATTGAGCTTCAATAGGTGGCCATTCACTTTGAGTTGGGCTCTGGTTTCTTCATGTACAAGCTCTACCATACCAAAGTTGTGCACTTTAGTGTCCAAATACGGCCCATCCCAACGAGTATTGAATTTTCCATGTTTAAAGGTGAAACGAGCCTTGAATAACAGGACTTTTTCCCCTTCCTTAAAGCTCTTCCTCTGAAGAATCTTATCTGCATCAACCTTGTCTTCTCTTTGTAGAGGTGAGAATGTTCATATGCCTCTATCCTTAACTCCTCTAATTCTTGCAGTTGCATCTCCGTACCGAAAGATTCCAAGTCCATGTTGCATTACTTAACTGCCCAATAAGCTTTATGCTCCAACTCCATGGGCAAATGGCAAGCTTTTCCATAGATTAAACGGTAAGGGAACATGCCTATTGGGGATTTGTAGGTGGTTCGATAGGCCTATAGTGCTTCTTCGAGGCGTAGGCTTCAATCTTTCTTTGATGGCTTTACCATTTTCTCCAAGATGTGCTTCACCTCTCTATTCGAAACTTTAGCTTGACCATTAGTTTGTGGATGGTATGCAGTGGAAACTTTATGAGTGACTCCAAATTTGGAAAATAAGTTACCAATAACTCTATTACAAAAATGTGTCCCTCTATCACTAACCATAACTTTAGGAATCCCAAATCAACAAAAAATGTTTGACTTAAGGAATTTTGAGACTGCTTGTGTAACATCCCGTTACTGTTAGCAAGGGTATTTTCGTAATTGGGTCAAACTGATAGGTTTCACTGCATTCACTGACTGAGCATGTTACTGACCTCTAATTATAGAGGAACAGGTTTATTGCATATGCATTTAATCATAGGTACATGCTTCCATGGTTTTCCGGTATTGATTGTGAGCATGAACTGACTGAACTGACTGAATCGGGATTAATTTAGGAATTAGGAGTTATTGGGTTCAAATGACTGATTTAGAATTGTTTATGAGTGATTGGTAATTTATAGTGGCTTATAGGAAATTTTCGGAAAA
>JANIJH010045883.1:0-10393 GCA_024520975.1 Erythroxylum areolatum | reverse complement strand
TTTATAACTAATACCTTATACTTCTAACTCCTTAACTAATGATCATGGAAAAATTGAAGGAATTTGATAATACTTCCCTATAGAAAAATGTTCCTCATTGTCTTAATTTTCTAATGACACCAAAATCATTCAATTTGGTTTAGTAAACTGAAAGTTATACCTCAAACATTTCCAAACAATTCTTTTACTGAAACAATATTTTGTGCTTAACTTCCATCCAAAAATTGATATTCTTAGAGACTAAATTAAAAATCGATTTCATTAGACAATTTGTAGCACAAGGAAAAGCTCATTCGAGTGCTTAAAGACCACATCACAACTATAGGGTGGACTATAGGTGACATTAAGGGTATTAGCCCTTCGACATGCATACACCAAATTCTTTTGGAAGAAGGATCTAAGACATCAAGGGAATCATAAAGAAGATTGAATCCTCCATTGATAGAAGTGGTGAAGAAGGAGATCTTGAAGTTGATAAGTATTCAGGGACCAAACTGCTTGTAGGACAATCTCACAGTTGTTTTCTTGATAAGTATTCAGGTTATAACCAAATTGTGATTACTTCGGAGGATTAGGAGAAAACAACGTTCACATGCATGCTTGATATATTTTCCTGTAGAAGGATGTTGTTGGAATTTGGAATGCCCCAGCAACCTTTCAAAGATGCATGGTAAGTATTTTCTCTTAGTATATTAAGCATATTATTGAGGTCTTTATGGATGATTTTACTGTCTATGGGGATTCATTTGATGCATGCTTGGATAATTTAAATTGTATACTCGAATGATGCATTCAAACTAATATTGTTCTAAATTCTAAAAAATGTCATTTTATAGTTGTACAAGGAATAGTTTTGGGGTATGTAATCTCATCTAGAGGAATTGAGGTTGATAAAGCTAAGTTAGAAATTATGCAAAACTTACCTTACCCCACAAATGTACAGGAAGTTCGTTCTTTTCTTGAACATGCAGGTTTTTATCATAGATTTATCAAAGACTTCAATAAGATCTCAACGAATCTTTGTCAGTTGTTGCAAAAGGATGTGCCCCTTAACTTTGATGAGGGATGTAAGGAGACATGTAACTTTAACCCACCAATCATTTAACCACCTAATTGGTATCAACCATTTGTCCTTGGTCAAAAATGTGGCAAAATGATTTATGCCATTTACTACGCTTCCTGAACACTCAGTCCAGGATAATGCAACTACTCTGTGATGCCCTAATACCCCCTAGGAGGATAAGGGATGCCACACATACAACATAACATACATGCATACAGAATCGAGACAAAACCAAAACATGCAAAAAATTCATCATGCATTCTCAATACGAAACATTTAGCAGAAGCATAGCATTCAAAAATAATCATTCCAAACATACGAAACACTTTATACATGCATTTCCAGAATCTCAAACAAACATACATTACATATCATTATTTCAGAAACCAGCCTAAATTAAGGTTATTACAACCCTTCAAACAAAAATTTAAGATTCATATACATCAGATACAAGTCCAAAAACAAACTCAAAATACATTTTTGACAAAACAAATTTTAGACTCTTTTGGCCATTGCAATTGACTTGTCCCAGTCCCTAAGTCCTTCTCTCTGAACCTACACGGGGCAAATCCACCGTGCTAAGCATATAGCTTAGTGAGTAATAACTAAACTATGTTTAACCATAACAAATACCGAATCATATTACACGAACGCATCTCAACATCCTAAAATTTAGAATAAAGTAAGATTTATTAAGGAAAACACTTTGCAAGTTAAAGTCAGTCATTTCAATAGCAAAACAGAACATTCAGAATACAAAACTAATTTTTAGAATAGGGTGTTAACCCATCAGATCAAAATTTCAAATTTACTTCATATCAAATCTTATCTTATCATAAATCAAAATACAAAATGAATCAGACTGTAAATCTATGAACAGAAGTGGGTAACAGGACTTATACAGAAGAGACCAATGTCCTGACACTGAAGTGTCTAGAAGAGATGGAAGTCCCGACACCAAAGTGTCATTAACATAAGAGACCAAAGTATCATTATCAGAAGACACCGGAGTGTCATTAACAGAAGATACTGAAGTGCCATTAACAAAAGACACCGGAGTGCCATTAACAAAAGACACCGAAGAGTCATTAACAGAAGACACTGGAGTTCCATTAACAGAAGACACCAGAGTGCCATTAACAGAAGCAGCTGCAGACCCTTCTAGGCATGTCTATTTACCCACAACTAGGACTTAACATATTCAAAAACAGAAATGTCTGAAATTCAATTTACATGTCAAACAATGTTTCATACTATGTATTCAAGCATATCATATACTTACAACTTTGCAAATCATTCAATATTCTAAATCAATAGCAAACAAAATAGTCAAAGCAAAACCATCAAAACTTGCTCAGAAAATTTACCGTCTAAATTACGTACTAAAATTACGTACTAAAATTACTTACTAGATTACTTGCTAAAGCTCCCTGTTTGCTAATTACCTTGAAGTCCCAGCAATATCTGGAATTAGTCGCTCTAAGGGTTCCTCTAAAACGTTCAATACAAACATATATTACTATTGTGCACAATTATGTATTCAATTATGCACACACATGTATATTAAATATGTATAATGCATGTTCATGACCAAATTTGGGTTTCTTATCCTTAATCTTGTTACATCATCAACCATGTAAAACCATACTCAATTTCCTCAATCTAGATTTATCTCACACTCAACTTTCAAGTCCACTTTGCTCAATTATTCTCTTCATGTAGTTGAGGTAATTAGGTAATATTTCCTTCTATAAATTTGTCCCTCTTTTTATTAGGTTTCCAATGATACTAAGTTCGTCCAATTTGGTTTAGTATACTGAAAGTTATCAGGTTGTTCTTAAGATTCAGTAGAATTCTTATCTTAACTTCTAATCAGATTCTGAAATTCTTAGAAGCAGAATTAGAATTTAATCTCTTCATACAATTTGTATGCTTATGTCTCTAGTTTACTTCAAATAAAAAATTACTCCATTCGGATAACTACAGAGAAAGTTATACCTAAACTACTAAATTATGTTCAAGCTGTCAGGAAACTTCGTCGCAACGAACTTTCCAGAGAGCAAACTTCCTCGCCATTTCCTTAAAAGTTCGTCGAAGTTTGACGCGGTGAACTTTCATAGAAAAGAAATCCTTCAAGATGGTCACGGCAGACCAAAAAGAGTTGGACGTGATGAACTTCATTGCTTTTTAATCAACTTCTTCCTCTCTCTACTGTAACTTTTCCAGAAACTCAAGCTCACATCAATTAACTCCAATACTTGCAAACAATTCTTGTAACTCATTTTCTTAACTCATCAGTACACACACACAAGATTCAAGATTAAAACATGCACATTCAAACACAATCACGAAGATCGGCTGTTCATCAATTTTCTACATATATGTTTCTGCTATGGTCTATTTCACTAAGTTTCCCTTTTTAAGCTACATGCAATTGGTATTACACCTCTTATACCTTTCCACTGTACAATATTATCAACTCATCTCATCATCACTTTCACTGAAACTATTCAACTTACATAACTCATGCATGTGTTTATTTCCATCATGCAACACATTAACAAAAGCATCCACAGAACTTAGAAACTTAAAAACTTCACTTACCTTGTTTCTCCAGCAAAATCCCAGCTTTGATAGTGAAGAACAAGGTTTTGGTCAGAACAAAGCAAAACCAAAAGAAAATAAAGAGCTACAACGTTTTTTTGGCCTTACACACTTGTGATATGTGCTTTAATAACCCATTGACACGTGGCCCCATTACATATAGGCCATTTTTCATTCATATAAAGGTGTTACATAGCCAACTACCATTGGTCGATTTTTCTTAATCTCCCAAAATACCCCAAAAATTTCTAGAAAAATTCCTAAAATTTTCAAAAATTTAAAAGTAATACCAATAATCTCCAAATAAATTTTCATCACTAATAAACCACAATTCTCATCTTAATCAGAAATTTCAAAACCAATTGTACCCAGAATATATAAATGAAAACATGTATAAGTGTCAAAAATACATATGCACTTATCAGCGAAAACTCAATTATGTAAAGCTTAAAGTGCACTAAAATTCCTAAAATTTTCTAACCCTTAACTTGGGCTGTTACAACTCTTCCCTCATTAAGAAATTTAATCTTTAAAATTTATACCTGATTCAAATAGCTGCGGATACTGAGCTTTCATAATTTCTTCAAGTTCCCACGTTGCTTCCTCAAGTCTATGATGTTGCTAGAGTACTTTTACCAAAGGCACTAACTTGTTCCTAAGCTATTTAACTTCTCTAGTTAATATCAAAACTAGCCTTTCTTCATAAGACAAATCTGGTTGTACCTGAATTTCTTGCACTGGAATTTTATGTGTCACATCAGATCGATATCTTCTTAGCATAGAAACATGAAACACATCATGTAACCTGGTCAATTCTTTAGGCAAAGCCAACTGATAAGTTACTGGTCCAATTCTTTTCAAAATTTGACCAATGAATCACGGACTAAGCTTACCCTTCTTTCCAAACCGAAGTATGTGTTTCCATGGTGGCACTTTTAAAAATACTTTATCACCCACTTGATACTCAATATCTTTCCTTTTTAGATTAGCATAAGACTTCTGCCTATCACTAGCAGCTTTCAACCTTTGTTGAATAATCTGAATCCTTTCTTTAGTTTCTTTCATAATTTCAGGCCCGATCATCTTTCTTTCACTTATAAGGCACCATGCCAATGCTGGTCTAATAACTGCTTTCGTAACTTATCATCAATTTTCTAAGCATCGCATATCTCTTGCCTCAAGGTTAGCCTTATTTTCAATTGAGCTAATAAAGCTCCATTAGATACCAGCTCGCATTCACTCTCCTTAAGTGATATTGCTAAAATGGTCTTCCGACTCAAGGCATCACCTATAACATTAGCCTTGTCCGGATGGTAGTCCAAAATACAATCATAGTCTTTAAACAGTTCCAACCAATGCCATTGTCTCAGATTAAATTCTTTCTGGGTAAGCAGATATTTCAGACTCTTACGATCTGTGAAAATTCTACCTTTTTTTTTACAAACACTACTGGTGCAAATTCTACATCATAAGTAGGGTAATTCTATTCATGTGACTTTAGTTTCCTAGAGGCATAAGCAACTACCTTTCCATCTTGCATCATTCATCTGATCAAATAAGTCTTCAATTCTCGACAACGGATACTTGTTCTTCATTGTGACTCTATTCAATTGCCTGATATCGATCTTCCTCTATCTGAATCTCATACTTATCTGACTCCAATATTCACATCTGATTTGTTCAATACTCATTTATTCATTCTTATTCAATGTTCATTCATTCATATTCAAACATATATTACATTTGTACACCGTAGCATCATTCACCAAAGCAACCACTTTATCAGATGTACACTCACAACAATTAATCAACGTATTCTTAAGGGTTTCTTACATATATTGCTATCTTTTGCTTCATCTTACTTGAATATGTTCTCAATCAATGCAGAAATTACGAAATTCTAATTACAAACCAATGTTATAACCTTGTACTGAATCACAAACTTTCTAATGCGATACCTAAACAATCATTCTGGTTCCACGTTCAACCTCTCAAGGTAATTTACTCTTTAAATCCCATCACTTTTACTTACATCTCTATTCTTTTTTTTCTTCAAATCCATGAAAATATATTTCCTTCCACATCAATTGAAAGGTGAATAATCATAACATAATACTAATCTCATATTCCTTCTTGAGGAGCTTCCGGGCTTGTATAGTAGATATTACATTAACTAACGAACTAGTGCAAATGCCATGCAATGTTAGTATAAACTGATCAGGCTTCCTAAGCATAACTCTCTTATCATGACAATTAACTACTACCTGATGCTTAGATAACCAATCCATATCTAGAATCAAATCAAATTCATGAAATGACAATCTGACCAGATCTGCTACTTATTCATTTCTTATATCTTAATAGGATAATTCCTAAACACTTGATTAACTAACACATTACTGCCCAGAAGACTGGTTATGTGAATGTCATATTCTAACTGATCTATTGACATCTTCATATCAAACATTTCGCCAACACAAATATATACATATATGAGTGGATCTAGGATTAGTCAGCACATGCATGTCAAAATCACAAGGAGCAACAATACCAGTAATGACTTCAGGTGCGTCCTGATCCTCACGAGCTTTCAATGCATAAGCTTAAGCTGAAGCAGAAGGTGTAGCTAGTCAATCCACAGTTTCCGATTAAGTACCTAGATTAGGTCTATGCTGACCAAATCCTCCCCGTCCTTTACCACGTCCTCTATTCCTAGGAGATGCATAGGAGACCTCCCTATTGGCTTCTGATGTCTGAGCCTGTCTTAGTGGGCAGTTTGCTATCCAGTGCCACAACGGAAACATGCACCTGTAGCCCTCCTACAAACAACCCAATGCTATATAGAGCAATGAGGGCACTTAGGGGAACCAAAACCTCAACCTCTAGAGGAACCCCTACCAGAAACAGTCAATAAGGGAAAGTTTTGTTGTTTTTCTCAAGTCCCAGATCTCTGGGTAACTCTCGATGCAGAGGAAAAACTTTCCCGAGTTCATTTTCCCAAGAACCAACCTCCTTTAGTGAAGCTCCTATGTTGATTCCATTCTCTTCTAATCATCTCTTACCTTCTAGTTTTCACATTAGCCTGCTCTAAAGCCTCTCCCTAAGCTGGAAGAGGAGTTGGCACCTCAGCTTCACCTCGATTGACCCCAGAGGGTCTAGATATCAATTAACAAGTTTGCTCCGACTGATTGCTCTCAGTAACTTTGTCAACAGTATCGCGAGATCCTTCCATCGTTAATTCTAGAATCAAAACATGGGACAACCGCATTAGGCCAGACACAACTCTTACACTCAAGTATAAGCAAGAGTTAAGCGCTGGTTAAACCAAAATCACCTAAACCATACTCTAATATAAAAAAATATGTGCCCTAATACCCCCTGGGAGGATACAGGACGTCATGCAGACAATATAACATGCATGCATACAGAATCGAGACAAAACCAAAACATGCAAAACATTCATCATGCATTCTCAATACGAAATATTTAACGGAAGTATAGCTTCAAAAATAATCATTCCAAACATACGAAACACTTTATACATGCATTTTTAGAATCTCAAACAAACATACATTACATATCATAATTTCAAAAACCAGCTTGAATTAAGGTTATTAAAACCCTTCAGAAAAAAATTTAGGAGTCATATACATCAGATACAAGACCAAAAACAAACTCAAAATACCTTTTTGACAAAACAAATTTCAGACTCCTTTGGCCATTGCGGTTGACTTGTCCCTGTCCCTACGTCCTTCTCTCTAAACCTACATGGGGCAAATCCACCGTGCTAAGCATATGACCTAGTTAGTAATAACTAAACTATGTTTAACCACAACATATACTGAATCATGTTACATGAAAGCATCTCAACATACTAAAATTCAGAACAGAGTAACATTTATTAAGGAAAACACTTCTCAAGCTAAAGTTAGTCATTTCAATAGAAAAACAGAACATTCAGAATATAAAACTAATTTTCAGAATAGGGTTAACCCATCAGATCAAAATTTCAAATTTACTTCATATCAAATCTTATCTTATCATAGATCACAATACAAAACGAATCAGATTGTAAATCCATGAACAGAAGTGGGTAACGGGACTTATATAGAAGAGACCGAAGTCCGAACACCGAAGTGTCATTAACAGAATACATTGAAGTGCCATTAACAGAAGACACCAAAGTATCATCACCAGAAGACACCGGAGTGTCATTAATAAAAGACACCGAAGTGCCATTAACAGAAGGCACCGAAGTTCCATTAACAGAAGACATCGGAGAGCCATTAATAGAAGACACTGAAGTGCCACAGAAGCAGCTGCAAACCCTTCTAGGCATGCCTACTGCAAACCCTTCTAGGCATGCCTATTTACCCACGACTAGGACTTAACAAATTCAAAAACAAAAATGTCTGAAATTCAATTTACATGTCAACCAATGTTTCATATCATGTATTCAAGTATATCATATACTTACAGCTTTGCAAATCATTAAATACTCTAAATCAATAGCAAACAAAATAGTCAAAGCAAAACCATCAAAACTGGCTCACAAAATTTACCGTCTAAATTACTTACAAAAATTACTCTCTAAAATTACTTACTAGATTACTTACTAAAGCTCCCTGTTTGATAATTGCCTCAAATTTCCAGCAATATCTGGAATCGGTCGCTATAAGGGTTCCTTTAAAACGTTCAATACAAACATATATTACTATTATGCACAATTATGAATTCAATTATGCACACTCATGTATATTGAATATTTATAATGCATGTTCATGCCCAATTCCGGTTTCTTATTCTTAATCTTGTTACATCATTAACCATGTGAAACCATACTCAATTTCCTCAATCCAGATTTATCTCACACTCAACTTTCAGGTCCACATTGCTCAGTTATTCTCATCATGTACTTGAGGTAATTAGGTAATAGTTCCTTTTATAAAGTTGTTCTTCTTTGTCTTAGGTTTCCAATGATACCAAGTTCGTCCAATTTGGTTTAGTATACTGAAAGTTATAATCAAAAGGTTTCAAGTTGTTCTTAAGCTTCAGCAAAATTCTTATCTCAACTTCTAATCAAATTCTGAAATTCTTAAAAGTAGAATTGGAATTTAATCTCTTCATACAATTTGTATCCTTATGTCTCTAGTTTACTCCAAATTAAAAACCACTCCATTCAGATAACTACAGAGAAAGTTATGCCCAAAATACTAAAGTATGTTCAAGTTGTTAAGAAACGTCACCACGGCAAACTTTCCAGAGGGCAAACTTCCTCGCCATTTCTTTAAAAGTTTGCCGCAGCAACCTTAAGAGTTGGCCACGGTGAACTTTCATAGAAAAGAAATCCCTTAAGTTGGCCGCAACAAACGTCACTGTGTTTTAATCATCTTCTTCCTCTCTCTATTGTAACTTTTCCAGAAACTCAATCTCACATCAGTTAACTCCAATACTTGCAAACAATTCCTCTAACTCACTTTCTTAACTCATCAGTACACACACACAAGATTCAAGATTAAAACATGAACATTCAAACACAGTCATGGAGATCGACTGTTCATCAATTTTCTGCTGGTCTACTTCACTAAGTTTCCCTTTTTAAGCTACATGCAATTGGTATTACACCTCTTGTACCTTTCCACTGTACAAAATTATCTACTCGTCTCATCATCACTTTCACTAAAACTACTCAACTTACATAACTCATGCATGTGATTATTTCCAGCATGCAACACATTAACAAAAGCATCCACAGAACTTAGAAACTTAAAACTTCACTTACCTTATTACTCCAGCAAAATCACAGCTTTGATGGTGAAGAACAAGGTTTTGGTGTGGACAAAGCAAAATCAAAAGAAAATAAAGAGTTACAATGCTTTTTTAGCCTTACACACTTGTGATACATGCTTTAGTAACCCATTAACACGTGGCCCCATTGCATGTAGGCCATTTGTCATTCATATAAAGGTGTAACAAGGCAATCTACCATTGGTCTATTTTTCTTAATCTCCTAAAATACCCCAAAAATTTTCAGAAAAATTCCTAAAATTTTCAAAAGTTCCAAAATAATACCAATAATCTCCAAATAAATTTTCGTCACTAATAAGCCGTAATTCTCATCTTAATCAGAAATTTCAAAACCAATTGTACCCGAAACATGTAAATGAAAATGTGTATATGTGTCAAAAACACATATGCACTAATCAGCGAAAACTCAATTATGCAAAGCATAAAGTGCACTAAAATTCCTAAATTTTTCTATCCCCTAATTTGGGGTGTTACATACTCTACCACAGAAAATGAGCTTTTGGCTATTGTGTTTAGTTTAGATAAATGTAGACCTTACTTGTTTGGCTCTCAAGTGAATATATATTCTGATCATGCAGTATTAAGGTATATTTTATCAAAGAAGAAAGCGAATGTTGGGCGTCGTTTCCGGAACCCAATTCTTAAACGGAACCTGTTGGAAAATCGGGTCGGGATCTAATCCGAGTCACAGCGGAATAATCACGAAACTTTTTCGTGATTTTTGATTTTCCAAAAAACAAGATCTATTTATTCTATAAAATGATTAAAATAAATCATAATAAAGCAGAATTTAATTCGTACCCTATTCCGAAGCTTGATCTTTATCTTGATGCATCCCTCAAACTGTTTCCGAAACCGATCCGTCTCAACCACCGTAGCCGCACAAGTGTCCGGCCTCTAACGGTATCCACAGAATAG
>JANIJH010045859.1:0-10395 GCA_024520975.1 Erythroxylum areolatum | reverse complement strand
ACAATAACATCTATAACACAATACCTATACAAACATACTCATTTAATTCCATTTAATATTTCTAATTTCTACCGAAAATTCGGGGTCCAACAATTTCTCCATTGCCTCATTCAAATTTCCTAATTCATGACAAAATTCCTAATTAATAACCATCCAAAATTGAATATTTCACACCATGCAATCACCAAAACTAACTTTAGAAATCACAAACCCATTCCATTCTTAAGCTAAATAAACCAAAAGCTTTTCAAAATTCAAAGATCAAAAATCTCCTCTTACCTTAATTCTTCATCAATTTCAGATTTTCTTGGCTTGAAAAAAGGCTCTCATCATCCTCCACCTTTTTCTCTCTTGAACAAACATCAAAAACTCTCTTGAAATTGTAGAAAAATCGAGCCCTAATATTACTCTTCTTCTTTTCTTTTCTTCTCCACCGAAGCTTCACTCTTCCTTTCTTCTCTCTTTTGTTTCTTTCCTTTAATTTCGGGCCTCTCTTCCTCTTTATACGAAAACCACATATCTTGCCCTTTAATGAATGCAAAAAGACCCAATTGCCCCTTCCTTAAAAGCCTTAAAACTTAACACTTTAAGTGATCTTCCAAATTTGTGCCCAAAATTCATTTTAATTCATGCTTACATTAGGATATTTTTCTAACCATCAAATTGAAGGAATTTTCTAAAAGTTCCTTCTAGAGAAATGTTCCTTATAGTTTCAATTTCATAATGATACAAAAATCATTAAATTTGGATCACTACTCCAAAAGTTATACCTTAAACATTTCGGACTAGCATTATGCTAAAACATTTTCCAGTGATTTAATTCCACCCAAACATTAACATTCTTAAAGACTAAATTGAAACTCGAGTCCTTCAGAACATTTGTAGCCCTATTTCTCTAGTTTAATACAAATTAAGAATAACCTCATTTGGATGACTAGAGCAAACGTTATAGGCAAAATACTTTCAGCTCTTACTAATCCAAGACTGAGCACTAAACCCGACTTCAATTAAGAAATTGAAAGTCTTAGGGGCTACATTGAAATTCAATTCCTTCATATGACTTGTAGTCCCATGTCTCTGTGTTATTTTGCAACAAGAAGCAGCTCAATTGGATATCTACACATCAAGAATTTACCAAAATACTGGACCATGTTTAGAAAATTTATCCAACTCAATTTGATTAAATCAATCATCTTCAATTTAATCTAAAAAATCATAAATTTCATGAAGAAGTAGATAATTGTCTGAGGAATCTAACGCTTAAAAAATCAAGTCAATTAGATGTCGGACGGAAATGATATAAGCAAAAGATTGGAGGAGGGTCGGATTAGGGTTAGGTCAGACTAGGTCGGGCCGGGTCGGGCTGCCCCAAATCGGGCTGGTCGCCCTCGCGACCCGATCGCGAGGCTACCAGATCGCGATGGCGACGTGTCGCCATCGTTAGACGCAACAAAAATCGTGACGCGATCGCACTCGTGAGCGGTGGGAAAATTTTCAATTTTTTTTCATAAATATATAACACAATTTTCCAAAATTCATAGCTCTTGATTCCAAACTCCAAATTTTTCAAATTTGGTATCAATAGAAAGCTAAAAGGAAGCTCTAAAACTTCCATGAAGAATTCAGCAATCAGTTCTATCTCTAAATGGGTCAAAAATCCACTCGAACCTTCTGTCCAAATAATGTCTCCCTAAACAATAACTCAACTTTGAAATTCTCCATCTTTCAGCTACAAGGTCCAAACATGTAATATTTTATATCATTGCAAAGATCAAAAAGCAACCTACAACTTTCATGAAGGATAGAAAAATCAAATTGGCATCTAAGGGAGTCAAATTTCTAATCAAAGTTTCTGTTCACTAATACTCTTCCCAAACGGTAACAGCAACTTGTAAAAATCATAACTTCCTATTTCATGGTCCAAAAATTCCATACTTTACATCAATAGAAATATCAAAATATAATATAAAACTTTCATGCAGCACCTAAAGACAATTTCAACCTCTAACTAAGTCAATTTTTCAACCAAAGTTTCTGCCAGATAATTGGTCATCCTATACCACATCCAAACTTCTAAATTTCATATCTTCCAATTTCCACAACCAAAAATAACATATTATACATCATTGTAAAGATCAAAAGACAAACTACATCTTTCATGAAGGATGCAAAAATCAATTTAGTCTCTAAAGGAGGTAAAACCTCTTTCAAAACTACTGCCTATAAAAACACATTTTAAACAATAACTGTATTTTTCCAAACCCTATAACTTCTTACTCCTAAGCCCAAAAATGGCATATTATATACCAATGGAAAGCTATAAACATGAATTACAATCTTCAAGAAGATCTTCCAATCCAATTCAAACTCTAAGAGGCTCAAAAACTCAGTCAAAATTTCTGCCCATAATATAAATTTTGACAGCATCTCCCCTAAATTTCAAACTAGCCAAAATTCTTCAAACAATAATCAAAATTCCAGCACCTGCACAAAGACTTCAATCATCCATCCTACCAATTTCCACATCCAAACACAATACACAATACGTCATCTTTTTATCAAACATATGTAAAACACAAGGAAACTCAAATGACTTTCATTTCATCAAATGCTCACAAATTCATTTATACTTTTCATTTACTACAAATAATCATACCATATTTCCTCATTTAAATTCATTTTATAATTTCAAATTTTCAAGAAAAGTTCGGGATCCAACATACTATCTTTGTCATGTGTACAAATATCAATTTGTGTGTGAATGCTAACATTTTAAATATATATGCAATACTTAATTTAGGGTTAAACCCTAAGCATTTTCCAGAAAGCATGATATTACAACTCTACCCCTTAAGAAATTTCGTCCTCAAAATTCTTACCTAAATGGTCAAATAGGTTGGGGTACTGATTTCTCATTTGCTCCTCCATTTCCCATGTGGCTTCCTCACTCGAATTATTCTTGTAAAAGACTTTCACCAATGGAATCACTTGGTTCCTCAACTGTTTATTCGAATAGCCAATCATCTTTATCAAGTCTTCAACATAACTCAGATTACTTGCAATTTCAACTTCCTGAACTGGTAACACATGAGTAGGATTAGATCGATATTTCTTAAGTATACTGACATTGAACACATTGTGAATCTGGGACATCTCATCCGGTAAGGCTAACTTATAAGCCAATGGTCTAACTCTCTCAATGATCTCATAAGAACTAATTTATCTAGGACTTAACTTGCCCTTTTTATCAAACCTCAGCACTCCTTGCCCAAGCAATACTCTCAAAAATACTTTATCTCCTAGCTAATACTCCATATCTCTCCTATGTTGATCCATATAACTCTTTTTTCTATCTGTTTCTGCTTTAATTGTACTTTATATCATTTTCACTTTATCCACAGTATCCTGAATTAATTTTGGGCCTTCAACAATTCTTAGACCCTTTTCATCCCTACATAAAGGTGAATGATATTTCCTACCATATAATGCATCATACGGTGCCATACTAATGCTACTATGATATTGATTACTATAAGGAAATTCAATCAGAGCCACATACTGATCCTATGCTCCTTGAAACTCCAGTACACAAACCCTATATCCTTAATAGTTTTAATCATTCTCTCACTTTGTCCATCTATTTATGGATGAAATACAATACTAAAGTTCAACTTCATATCCAATGTTGTCTATAAACTACCCTAATATCTTGAAGTAAATCTAAGATCCCTATCTGATTCAATGGACACTGGAACTCCAGGTAACTTCACTACCTCATTCACATAACTCCGAGCTAACTAATTTAGTGAGTTATTTTCTCTCACTAGCAAAAAGTGAGCTGACTTGGTCAATCTATCAACAATGACCCAAATGGCATCATGTTGCCTTGGAGTCCTCAGCAAATCTATAATAAAATCCAATATGATTCTCTACCATTTCTACTCCGGAATAGGTAAGGACTGTAACATACCAATCGAAGGCTGATGCTCAACTTTTATCTGTTGGGAAGTCAAACACTTTGCCACATATTTAACCACTTGCTTTTTTATCCTTGGCCTACAAAATGATGTTTCAGTGTGTTATACATCTTAGTCATATGAGGATGCATAGCAAGGCTGCTACTTGTGCTTCCTCCAGCATCTCTTTCCTCAAATCATCAATATCGGGCACACATAATCTTTGCTTTAACCATAATGTATCATCTCTTAATTTAAATTTAGAATCTAGATTCACTTTTAACTTCTCAATTAACTTCACCAATTCTGGATCTCTGTTCTAAGCCTTTCTAATTCTTTCATACAATACAAGTCTTAACTTCAATGTAGCTATTAATGCTTCATTTTGCCCCAAATTCAATTCAACATTCGGTGCTCTCAATTGAACTAGTCTCAGTAACCTCGATAATTGTACTTGAGCCACACTACTATTGGACTCCCTACTTAATGCATCAACTACCACATTAGCTTTTCTAGGATGATACTCAATTTTATAACCATAATCTTTCAACAATTCTATCCATCTCCTTTGTCTCGTATTCATCTCCTTCTGACTTAACAAATATTTTAAACTTTTAGGATCAGTAAATACCTGAAAAATTTCACTATATATAAATAATACAGTAGCAAGTTCTAAATCATGTACAATTAAACTCGTAAGACCTCAACTGTCTCGATGCATATGCTATTACCCTACCATACTGCATCAATACACATCCTAAACCCTAGTGTAAAGCATCACTGTACATAACATATCCTCTAAATCCGGATGGAATAACTAATATCGTTGCTATAGTTAACCGATGCTTTAGCCCATTAAAACCCTTTAACAATCACCATTCCATCTGAAAGACATATTCTTCCATAGAAGTTTTGTCAAAGGGGCTGAGATTAGTAAAAACCCCTTGACAAATCTTTTGTAATAACTAGCTATTCCATGGAAACTCTAAATCTCTGTCACATTTTTTGGATCTTCCCATTTCAACACTACTTCTACTTTCTTAGGGTCTACCTGTAGGCCTTATCAAGACATAATATGACATAATAATACTACTTGATTAAGTCAAAATTCACACTTAATGAACTTGGCATACAATTGTTTCTCCCTTATTATCTGTAGAACCAATCTTAAATGTTCAAAACAATCTTCTCTACACTTCGAATACACCAAATTGCCATCAATAAGCACAATCACAAAACGATGTAAATAAGGTTGAAATACCTTATTTATCAAGGCCATAAAAGTTACTGGGGCATTAGTCAACCTAATTAGCATCACCAAAAACTCGAAGTGCCCATATCTAGTTCTAAACATACGCTTCGACATATCAGCCTTTGCTATCTTCAACTAATAGTACCCTGATCTCAAGTCTAATTTTGTAAACACCTAAGCTCCCTATTCAACTGCTTGTAATCAATATATAGCCTCAATGTCCCTTCCTTCTTCTTCACAAACAACACTAATGCCCCCCCAAGGTGACACACTGGGTCTGATGAAACCCTTATCCAACAAATCTTACAACTTGGCCTTTAGCTCCTTCAGTTCCACATATTCCATCCTATATGGAGGAATCAATATAGGAACGGTACCTAGAACAAGGTCAATTGTGAACTCTATTTCTCTTTTTAGAGGTAACCGTAGTAACTAACTGGGAAACACGTCCAAAAAATCCCTAACAATTGAAATTTCCTGAATTGTCTGTCTAGTACGCTAAATAAGCCTCATTTCCACTCCAGATTAACTTTAAGGCATTCATCGAAGAAATTAACCTGGCTGGCACTATTTGACTAATAACTTGAAACACTGCTCTCGGTTGACTAGGGGATTCAATGATCACCTCCTTAGTATAGTAGTTTATCACAACCCTATGGGTAGTCAGCCAATCCATGCCTAGAATAATATCTATCTCCTTTAACTTTTGTATTATTAGGTCAGCCACTAACTTCACTTAATCAATTTGTATGATACACTCCTTACATATCTCCCTAATCACTGTAGCACTACCTATTGGAGTACTCACTATCAAACCACTTTTTTGTTATCTCTCTCTTCATGCAATCTAGATGCCAGATGTGGTGTGACGAATGAATGTGTAGATCCTGGATATATCAATGTGAATGCTTCAAAATTAAAAATATTAAACACACCTACTACCACATCTAGGGAGTTTTGTGCCTCCTTTTTAGTAATGGCATAGAATATGGCCTGAGACTGCGACTGGTTACTTCACACCTCAGTCCTACCACTAGGCTCTGTTGATTGTGTCCTACCTCTACCTTTGCCTCCCTGTAGTGATCCAATCGCTCTACTTTGATAAACTGTCGTCTCAGTCACTGTTCCTCTTCTTATTCAAGACTGTGGTCTTAAAGTCTCAAGATAATCTCTGATTTGATGCTCATCAGAGCTGCATCAGAAACAAGCTACCGATAACCTCCAATACTCACCACTATATTTCTTACCATTGTGCTAACAATTAAGCATCTGTTGTGACTACCTAGAGGGAACTTATCCTACACCTCTACCAGTTTGAAAAAATCAACCTCTTGGTCGGAACCTAGATTGTCTCAATCTAGCCTAGAATCGAGACGACCTGTTTTGACATTTACTGAAGCTTTTACAAGAATTAGCCTAAGATCCACTCTATCTATACTCTCCCTGACCATCCTTTAACAACTGTTCAATTCTGAATGAGGCCGCTCGGAGTTTCATAAAACTACCTAACTTAGAAATAGTTAGCTTGTTCTGATCTCCATACTTAACCCATCCTTAAACCTCCTACACTTGTCCTCCTTATTTGGGATTAATACAGTTGCATACCCCATTAATTCATTAAACTTTATCTCATACTCTGCTACTAAGAGACTTCCTTGTTTCAGGTCCAAAAATTCTTTCATCTTTCCGTCTAGATAAATCTTCGACACATAATTCACTTTAAACACCTTTAGAAAATCTTCCTAAGTCAAACTATATAGTCAGATGGCATGCCTCTAATAGTCTTCCAACATTAATATGTTGGACCTTGCAAAAGTGAGACTGTATAATCAAATCTCTCATTTGACTAATAATCTATCTTGTTAAACACTCTTTCAGTTCTCTCTAGCCAACTTTCTGCCTCAGCAAGGTCTATACTTCCATATAAGTCTACAGTCCCCTACTTTCGAAGCTTATCATATATCTTTTCCCTCCTCTCCAGGATTCTTTGAGATGTAGACTCAGGTACAGGAGACTCTCTATTGGCTCCTATAGACTCCATGTTTGCTAACTCTCCCATTTGATCTCCCATAACAGGTAACCTATTGTGGTCACTAACTAACTCTCTCACTATTTATCATGTCTCAATACTCTTATATGTCCCTATGGATGCGAAACCATGCTTTGATACTAGAATTATAAAATCCCACTACCATAGAGTATATACTTGAACATCTAGAGGACATTTAAGTACAAATCATATAACAATGGTCTGTTAGAGCAAACATAATCTCTTACATGGCATCAGAAAGAATATACAATACTTAAAAACCTTAGCACTTCACTTCATTCATTAACAAAAGTTTACATTGTAGTCATTGAAACAAATATTAACAATCCTTTATACAAAAGTTCCACATGACAAAAAAACTACAAAATATAATATAAAACTTTTCTAATGTCAGCAGATAAACCTCTGAGCCATATCTTAATCCAAAATGTTCCTCTAGAAAAGTTTAGGAACTAGCTCTCTTGTCTCGTATCTGAAAAAGTCACATTATAATTTTTGATGATTTTTGCGAACTCAAGGAGTGAACCATCACTGATGATCTCACTCAGGTCAAATACATAAATATCACACAACCCACCAATTTCACAAACATTCTTTCAGAACATGAATAACCCAATCAATCGTTTAATCATGGCATATCACTTCATCATTATAATTTCAGAAATGGTTTCATAATCATATATTCCAAAATCATAAATATAAACATGCAGATGCATATGAGACTCCAGAATCATTATTATTTGTTGTGATCGAGTGCCTTTTTGATACATATATAGATATTAGCCCATTGGGCTCATTCAGATACAGAAATCATGGAGTAGAGTTCTACTTGTAGAATGATTAGCTTAAAGCTCTTTCAAACTAGCTACTCTGATCACAATATCATTATCTAAACATGAATTTTATGAAATATATTAAATAACATAATATGCCATGAATAGCATTCTCTTATGATGCACAGACAGAATCTTATATTCATCAAACCTCAGTCTGACATTCAACTTTCATTGAGTATTCCAAAATCATTTAGATGCAAACATAACACTTCTAATACATTCTTGAATATCAAACTCCTCGGACCATTAAAGTCTAGAATTCATACACAAATCACAAACAATTTAATATTTGGGAGTTAAACAGAATAAATAAATCCTAGGAAGATCATCTAGGTTAACTCACAGTATGCTCCAATTATGCTATTGCCTAGATGGTCCAGAAATGTCTAAATAGCATCCAACTTGAGCATTTAAAATCATAAAATTCAAATTACAAAGTCGATCAATCAAATACATATTCATTTGTGCACAGATATACATATGTCATGTTCAATGCATGCCCAACGACTGTTCTAGGTATGCTTCCTTTATTCACAACTCAACTCATGATCATGCGAACTTCAAATCTCATATATGTCTAATTTGAACTTAGGTTTATACCTCAATATTACGAATTTATTCTAAGTTCGTCACTAGATTATGCACTAAGGTTTATAGCTCAATACACTTGATTATTATAACATCATCAATCAATCATTGCCAATCCTTTCCTAGTGAATTCAGATGACAATGAAATTTTGGTGGAGAGGAAGGGCAATGTGTGAGGAGCTTATGGTTCAAATTTCAAGTCAATCTAAGATTTGGAGAAGACGATATGGTCAAAAGAGTGAAGGGTGTTCAAAGTTATCAAACAATAGTATACCTTCACTGCCAAGCATGATCATGCAGTTCCAGTTGATCATCCTCTATCATGATCGTTCTTTTCAATGATCATGCAACCCTTTAATGTCCCCTTTAGCATGATCTTGCACTACCTTCTATTCAAGTATCATTCAAGTTTTTTCTCAAAACAATATTTCAGTTAAATTTTTCATGGCCATTTTGATAAGGAAAATGAAGTATTTAGACAATACTTTCTTCTAAACAAATGTTTCCATATGTCTTACGTTTCTAATGACACAAATTGGATGCAGCTTAGTTTAGTATTCTGAAAGTTATAACTAAAATACTATATACTGTTCCCAAATCGAGACAGAATCCAAAGCCACAACTTCAAGTCAAATTTTGAAACTTTTAGAGACAGAATTAAAATTAGATTCTTACGTGAAAAATATAGAAATATGGCTCTATTTTAATATAAATATAAAATCATATCATTTCAATAACTACATATCAAGTCATGGCCAAAATACCGATACATGTTTAGTGAAAATACTACAACTAACGTATTCCAGCATAATTAATCATTAACATCATATGGAATTCATCCTCATTCATCATAATCAAGTCTCTATCATAACATACTATAAACACTAATCATTTACTTACACGTTTAACTCCAATTCTAGCTCAAAAGATGAAGCCAATCCAGTACTCTAAGTAAGCAAAAACATCACACATTCAAGGTAAAACTTAGATGGATTTTGGCTAGGTTTAGTATGGTAACTTGAAAGTAATCTTTTACTTTACTTTGTAAGGCTAAAACATGGATTGTTTGTGCAACAATTAGGTATAACCATAAGCAAGTTTAGGGAGGTGAAAGAAAAGAGTTTTGGTGGTGTGTGTGAGAGGAGAAAGAACAAGAATGAGGTAAACCAAAATTGCTCCTGCTGAATGTTATGCCTAAGTTGTTAGGTGTCATCTAAAGCAATGGCCATAAGTCTAAAGGCATGTTCAACGTGTATCAAGTATATATGCTGCCATATGTCACCAATTAATCAGTCCATATGTCTCATTATAATTAGTCCACATGTCACACAATAACTGGTCCATTTATCAATTAATTACTAGTCCATTTGTCACCAATTTTAACTATGTCAAATGTCACTCAATTTGAGGCTAAATCATCCAAAATTTTCATATATCAATACATTTTCCATCAATTTCCCAATCCACAACATTAATTCCAATATACTAATTGAAAACAAATCATATCAAAATTGAAGACATATTAATTCATAATTCACATCATGATCACTTTTCATACCTCGGAATAAGTCAATTGACTGTATATACTATCTTTGTAATGTGTACAAATATCAATTCGTGTATGAATGCTAATGTTATGTATGTATATATAATACTTAATCTAAGGTTAACCCTAAGCATGTTCCAAAAAAGAGGATATTACATAAATTGCCT
>JANIJH010045829.1:0-10397 GCA_024520975.1 Erythroxylum areolatum | reverse complement strand
AGAAGAGAAGGGAACGAAAGTAACGAAGAGTCTCGAATGTTTAATTAAGCTTTCCGCGACGTTTTCTTTAACAAAACGTCGCGGTTTTTATTTCGCGACATTTTATGAATAAAACGTCGCAAAAAGTGTTATAAATTTATGACGTTTTTATAAAACGTATTGAAAAATTAGAATATTTTGTGACGTTTTTTAAACGTCGCAAAAAGTTTGAACATTTCATGACGTTTTATCCAAAAAACGTCGTGAATAATATGTTATTCTTGTAGTGGATGCAATAAATTGTTTTGTTTTAACTTGTGATCTTACCTTTATGACATTTGAGCTAAATTTATTCCTTTGATTTGCATTTAAGTTTGATTTGCTTGAGGAAAAGCAAAAGTTTAGCATAGGGGAGTTTGATAAGTTGTTAATCTTGACATATTTTAGCTCTATTTTGTCATCATTTTTGTATTGAATGATGTTAAAGTACCTTTATTTTTTGTGAATCTGGTACTGCTCCTTTGATCTTAGTATTTGCAGGTGTTTTGGGAAGAAAATGAAGCAAACTCGAGGAATACATGGTGTACTCGTGTAAAAACACATAACCCGTGTAAAGTTGAAGACTCAAAAGTTACACAATCTGACCATGTAGATTCACACAGACCGTGTCTTTTGAAATGAGAATGCACAATCAGACCCAAAAGTTACACGGTCTGACCATGTATATTCACAAAGACCGTGTATGGCGGTTTTTCATGATGGTTTTCAGTGATAAAAAGGAAGTTTTTAGTGGAGAGGAAGGGGAACTTTTGGGAAGGAGATCTTTGGGCTGAGTGAGTCGAAGCTGAAGAACACAAAGGAGGAGAAAGACAAAAATCAATCAAAGAAAAAGGAAAGCTTGGAGATTGAGAAATCAAGATTCAAGAAGCAATTGGAGTTCCTTGTCCTCCTCCCATTTATTATTTATCTTTAACGTTCATGTTTACAGTTTTAGATTTAGTTGAATTTAGTCATGAATCTGTAAATTCACTTATTCCGGGATGTTTTTTTCAACTTGGAATTTATGTGTTAAACCTTGTGTCTTTACTTCTTAATTTAATGCTGACTTTAGTAAAGTGATTTAATCCAATGTTGATTTGATCTATCTAATCTAGGGTTTCTAATTGATTAATGATGGATGTTAAACTAGGTACTGAAAAGTGACATTTAATATCTGAATTACTATATTAGACTTTATTGAAAGAATATCTAGAAATAGAATTCTTAAGTACTTGAAATTAACCATTGAGTTCATTGGGTTGGATTTGATTTTTTGGGTCTAGGAAACTAGTTTAAAAATTGGAATCAACACGTCAATTGCTAGTGTACTTGGATTAATATTTCATTTCATAAGGATGACATAATTTCTTTGTTGGAATGAACTCCTAGAATATTATTCAAATTCTGCTAATTGTGTATCGATATTTCCTTAACAAAACAACTTTGATATTCAATTTCTTAGCAAATTTAGAAGGTATAAATTTGGTATTTTGACTTGGTCCTTGTGGATCAACACTTGATTATTGCAATTAAACCCGTATACTTGCGGAAACCTATCACTAACTAAGATTATCCACCGTTCAATGAATTAAAAAGGTTATAAAAGTGTGAGACAATTAGCTGCTTATATTAATTCATAAGCTAACTTTTTTCATTTTATAATGATTTAAACTTTATCTTAATTCACAAAATTCAACTCTATGTATAAAATAAACATATATGAGAAAATATGTTTCAACTCTGGAACATTGATAGGACGTATCTAGTGCATTGAAAAATTTACCTAACTCTACACACTATCGTATCCACAAGGAATGCTTGGTTAATTCTCATAACGAAAATATTTGATGCAAAGGAGATAAAAGGGGAGCTAGGGGCAGGTTTAGGTTTTATACAATTGATAAAATAAAGTAAAATTAAACAAGCGAAAACAAATTATAAAAACAATTTAAAATGATAAAATTGTCGAATATGTGTAAAGTTCGATTCTAGGATAAATCTTGGCCTAAACACGATTAAACATATCCTATCATTCTAATGCTTTCACATCTCTCCTCTAACTATTGGTTGTGGACTAACAATATGCTCTACTAATCCCAATTTCCCTTAAGTTATGTTTAATTAAGAGACACTCGTTAATTAAACCTAGCTACTAAATAACCTAGGATATGATCTCTATATTCAATTGGGCAGCCACATTACAAAATGGAAAACATATCAATATAGGTAGTAACCTCACATGCTCGGGTTATCTAACCTAAGTTATGTTGTTCCTAATAATTCAAGAACATTAGTAGTTACTAATGAACATCAAATATGACAATTATAGATTCTATTCAACATTCTTGCAATGGGTTCGTAAAAAAAATCCAATGAACACATTAAATATCATCTTTACAAAACCTGATTCAATCAACATCAAACAACTATAGCAATTCGAAAAGAGAGATTCAACATTAAACAAGATGAGATAAGCTTAACTGTGACCCGAGCATTGACTTCACCTTTAAACTGGTGTCGAAAAGTTAGCCCTCCATCTTCTCCATTGATCTTTAAGAAGAATGGCTACTGTCGCCTCTTTCCATCTTGAAAACCGAAGAGAAAATGATGAAGGATTTGGTCTGTTCGTGCATCTACAGATTATTCCCCTCTGTCGTCATAAAACATTCTTTATATAGTAAAGAGCTAGATTAAAAGTAGACAACTGACCCTTCTCACAACTGTAAATGACTTCTCACAGGTGTAAGAAGTGTCTTACCATCGTGAGACACATCACATGGGTGTGAGATATGTCTTACGCCCAGGCAAACCATGTAATGGCAAATTTTTATGACCGTGAGCCACAATGCTTCATTCTCCATTTTTATGCTCTATCTTATCACTTCTTCTTTTAATCTTCTTCTTCTTCTTCTTCTTTCTCCATGAAGACAATAGAGTATGAATATCAAGAAGACGGCTCAATAAGTACGCCTTCAACTCACTTTTCTAAATTGTACATAAAATCAAATATGAATTAAAGTGAGTATCTTAAGCATTCTAAAGCATTAATCACTAAGTGTATCAACAATTAAGCATATATCAAACATATTTATAACTTTTAATAACATGAGAAAAAAATTAATTTTAAAGAACATAAGAGCATTCAAAAGCTTGTTTGAAGAGTCACCTAGCCTTTAATGTGAGAGTAAACACCTTATTTTGAATATCCCCTATTACTCAACTATGTCATTATCTCAAATAGCTACCAGCATCAATGTTTAAATTTAACCTTTTTATTAGTATAAAGCCACTAGAGTGAAATTATTTAATGCTCTCTTTTCTTTCCATTTTTTATAGGGAAATGAAGCCCTTGTTTGGTTCAGCTTTTGAAGGGTTCAAATGCACTTTTGTCTACCGCAAAAGCTATTTTAAGAAAAAGTAAGTGTTTGACTGTAAATTTCAAAAGCACTTTTGGAGTAGAAACAACTTTTTTAAAAGCTCAAATACAGCTTTTTCAAAAGCTAAAATTTGGAGCTTTTCAAAAAAGCCCAACTTTTAGCTTTATCGGAAAGCTCTTTTCTCCCCCAATTCCCATCACTTACGCAAAGAAAACCTCTCAAAACACTATCTGTTTTGTTTCTTTATACCATTAGCCGACTTTTTGTTTCTTCTGCTCATCGTTGCCTCTCATCTTCTCAGGTTAGCTTCTTTATATTTTCGTTTGTCCTAAACATTTATTTTTCTGTGCCTTCAACGCAGAAGGTTTGCGTTCGACGTCTGCGTTGTCTGCATGTTCAACGCAGACCTTCGTCTGCCTGGTCTGCGTGAAACACGCAGACGGAAGGTCTGCGTTGAATGGTCTGCGTTGAACAACGCAGACCTAACGCAGACGTGAACAAAATGATGCTTATAATTTAAACAAATTCCAGCCAAAAGTTACACAGTACTGTAAATGATGCTTATATTATTATGAGTGTGAAAACCAACCAATTGTAAACTATACTATTGCACGGCTTTTGATTATAAGGCTGATAAAAAATTTTAAAAACAATTTGCAGAATTACTTGTGAGGTTGAAAGATGGTAATTTGCAAATTGGTATACTTTAAAAATTATGTAGCATAAATAATTTTATTATAAAATAAAATATAGTTACAATTAATAAAAGTGCTTTTTATTTTTATGTTGCCAAACAGTCTACTGTATGAAGCTCTTTTTAAAAAGCTGTTTTTTTAACTGACAGCCAAACAGTGAACTGGCTTTTAAAAAAAGTTCTTCTCATAAAAGCTTTATTGACAAAAGCTCTACTGATAAAAGCTCTACTGATAAAAGCTCAACCAAATGGACCCGAAAACGTTCAAAAGAAGTCACATTCACTTAGTTAATGTACGATTTAGACAAAAGTATCATAATGCCAATCAAATATCCATTCTTTAAATTCATGAAATAAATTGAATTCAACTTAGTCATAAAAAATCATAGCTAATTGCCTATACACTTAAAATCACAAAGAAAATCAAACTTATGGCGAATTAACTCAATTAGTATGCTTTCAAAGTAGAAATAATTTCCAAACATAGATCCCTATTAAGATATTTATAACAAAACTGATAAGAATAGGTATAAAAATATAAGAAGTCCCTCCTCCATACTTAATTCATACATTATCCTCAATGTATAATATAAGTACAATGAAACTAAAGAAAAATGGGGCGAAAAAAATGGGTAAGGTTGATACTTACCTTGAAATAATATAAGAGATACATCCAAGTCTTGTCAAAATTTTATTGAAATAATTTTTCTATTAAAATCCTTTTTGACACAATCATGATATCCATCAAAATAAGAACCAAATAAAATGAATATAAGAGAAAGTAAAAATGTCAGTAGTAGGACAGGGGATTTAATGGTGACACATATAGGATTGTCACCCATAGGTCAATCACATCCTTTATAGAGATCATATTAACCAAGTTCCCCAATAATGACTCTATAATAGCTTCCTTTGTCTTTAATTGATCCTTAATCTACTACTTGAATGCTAAAATTGTTGGCTCAGCCTCTGCTTACTTTATAGGCATTACAGTAGCCACATTATCCTTCTTATGCTTTTGCTTTGTTAATGCTAGCTCTCTTTTGAGGCTTTTTCTACTACTTAAGCATTGTTATTGTAGGCTCTCTTTATATAGGGTTGAATGGTTAAATTGGTGGTAGAAGAGTATTAATACCTTAATGCTACGTCAACCTCACTATTGTATCTCTTAGCTAGTGGACGTACTACTATATATAAGTTGAGGTGGGTATTAAAGGTGCAATGTATGGCTTGGATCTTAGGGTGGTGTAGGTATTATTGCCTATTCCTCACCCTTAACTTGATCTCCTTGTGCATAAGAATCTTCCATTACTCATAATGGTGTGTCAATGAGTGAAAAATGATGGCCCTACATGTCAACTGAAAGGTCCACCATCCTCATCGCCCATATGACAATTATAGCAAGTGGAATAGGAGTGCAAAACACAATCAATTCATGCTTATCCTTGATTAAATCTCCTCATCAGTTGTGTGATGGCTAACCTGCCATTGATTACATAACAATACAAGTAACCCCAGATAAGTTGAATGAATGTGTGCCCTAAATATGGTTGCATTTGT
Source organism: Erythroxylum areolatum (assembly GCA_024520975.1). NCBI lineage: Eukaryota > Viridiplantae > Streptophyta > Magnoliopsida > Malpighiales > Erythroxylaceae > Erythroxylum > Erythroxylum areolatum. The sequence goes on along the minus strand of JANIJH010045829.1, from coordinate 4,748 downwards.
CGATGTATGTAATGAAGAAATAAGAGGTCCTGAAAGGTCACCATTGCTAAATACATAAAGACTAAGTGAGAAGCTTGTGTACATACCACATTAAGGGGAAGTGGAAGCTAGAATCTTATTGGCGAATAAGGTTATGTTGAGGCCACATTATTTTAAAGGGATGTAATATACAATCATGATGTATTCTAATGGGATGTAATATACAATCATGCTTATCAAAATAAATTCCAATATGAATACTAAACCAATTGTAACTAAAGTGATATAGCATACCTCCAAGCCATAATTGGATCACCAATCATCATCTTAGGGAGTTTTATCTACTCATAATGTGCATATAAACTCCAATACTAGCTCCCAATAGTCCAGTTCCTATATGTCAAAGAATTCTTACTACTCGTCAAAGCCTACAGTCATCTATGCCCGATCCACCAAGTTGAGCTTCCTCAATACTCAGTAATTAATATATCATTGTTCTTAGGATACTTTGCGCATAATGACTAATAGTGCTTTAGCTAAAGCGCATTCTTAAAGTGTAAGATTAGGTGCTCAAATTGCTCCATAGGTGGTATCAACAGTGGAACATCCATTATATCTTAATATTATGACTCATGAACCTTAATAGTAACTAACTATAGGGTAGAGTAAAAAACTCTGGGTCTCTTATAGCAAATCTACTCTTTTGCAGCCTGAGATGTGCTACCAGTGCTACTTAAGTCATTATTGAATACCCTGAAAATTAATAAATCAACTTTCAATCAATAAGATGCAGCAATGGATGTCATATGTGTATATATATCAAATTATGAGGCAATGAGAATAGAAACATTTAAATGCCTTACATAATCATTAATGAAACATATAAACCTCTAAAAATACATTAACCTTGTGATATATCATTTTCCACATGCATGATCCTCTAGCATTGATATATGATTGAGTGCTCCTGATTCTGTGACACTATTTTAAAATCTAATTCAATTATAGACCTCCATCAAAGTTCCTTAAACCCCGATAAAAGTATCCATTCATCAAACCACAAATAAAAAATGTAATTATATCAAGATAAATGGAAAATTAATTAAAGTAAAATAACAATAATTGAACTCACTTCCAATTCATTGACAAGCCTATCCTTAATAATATAAAAACCAAACATAACAACTAAGTAAACATTAAGGAATCTAAAGTAATGCAACATTAGCTATTATCATTCTCAATTTGCATCAAATATATCATTAAAAACAAGAATGGAAGTTGTAATTCATCTAATTATATGCCTAACAGTCTAAGAGTTTCTACAAGTAGATGTCCATTCATTATAAACCATAAAACATCACCATTATCTTTAAATAATTCACAGTCAACTCTAAAATTGAAAGTAAATATTAGGGGAATATAAATGCCTAGATTTTATACAAATTTAGATGAAGAGGATGTAAGAAATGAAAAAAAATATAAAACATAACTTGGAAGATGATGTGAATCAAATTGATGCAAATACTGGTATATTATCTTTAATTGTAGGTGAAACAGGTCTTACATGGTATCATGTAAGGGCCATGTTTATGAAACATAAAATTTTAGGTCTACCTTGATTGGAACATAGGGTGCATAAAAGTGACACATGAACATGTTGATAAATAAGGGTAACTTATGAAAAACATGATTTAGTGTTCTCAAAATATTGGGTAGATATAGAAGGGGGATTGTACCATTGTTATTCATTCAATTAGACATAAAGAAACAAAAGCTACATGAAATGAATATAGTGAGAACACAATATCTTATTGTAGGTGTGTTACATTTTTTAAATTCTTTTTAGGAGCTAAAAGAACATGGTCTCTACATGAGAATTTGTTGACAAACATGCTAGGGACATGAGGCGGTGTTATGTCCATTTTTAGAAAAGCTGCTCTCAAATTCTATTCTTACTTAAACACAAACTTAACATGCTACTCTATTTTCATTATATTATGCATGAAAGAAGATAGAAAAATTTACCTAGTCTAAAATGGAGGCATGTTCAGAGGTGTATTTAGCATACCTAGAACATAAGTTAGACATAGGCCCTAAATGATGGTGTGTTAATATCATATTTGAAATTTGTACTTACTATTTCTTTATTCAATAAAGACATGAGACACACTAGGGTGTTCTTATACTTGGGGTAATGTTGGACCCCAAACTTTTCTTAGAAGTTAGAACTATTATATGTGAAATGTTGGAAGTTGAAAGTTGGAAAAATGTAGTTGGAACATGTTCACTGAGTATGCTTTGATGTTTCAGTCATAACTTTTTATATAGTTATCCAAATGAGATGATTCTTAATTTGGATTAAACTAGAGAAATAGAGCGACATCTTATCTGATGAAATCAAGTTCTAATTTAGTCTCAAAGAATTTCAATTTTCTGATTGAAGTTGAGCACAAAATACTATTTCAGTGTAAGAATAGTTCGGAAATGTTTAGGATATAACTTTCAGATTTCCAAACCAAATTGAATGATTTTAGTGTCATTGGAAAATTAAGACAATAAGAAACATCTTTCTAGAAGGAAGTATTATCAGGTTCCTTCAATTTTTCCATGATCATTAGTCAAGGAGTTAGAAGTATAAGATGTTAGTTATAAAGACAAAAGAAGGGTAAATATGGAAAAGACTAGTTAATTATGAGGTTTTGATGATTATTTTTGGAGCTAGTAGTATGTAAATGATTGTAGGATTTTATCATATGGTTCAATTGAAATAAAGTAGTCTTGTAAGAGTATTTATGTATGAGGGCATTTTGGGAAGAACATTGAAGCATTAAGGTTATAAGGAATCAAAAGAAGGGTAGAGTGGTCATTGCACAATAATTAATGGCATAATTGTAATAAGAAGCTTTTAAAGAAGAAGGAAGCTCGAAATTGAGAGAAGAGAAGAGAGAGAGAGAGTCGTAGAGAAGAGAGAAAGGAGAGAAAAAGAAGAAGAAGAAGAAAGAAACTAGGGTTTCATTTTTGCTTGGCTTTCAAGACGGAATTTGTGGTTGCTCAAGAAGGGAAAAAGGTAGAAGAAGATGAGAGCTTTCATTAGAACCAAGAAACTCTTCATTTGGTAAAGATTCAAGGTAAGTTGGATTTTAATCTTTGGATCTTTGAAAGGGGTTTCGGTTCATATAGCTTAAGAAATGTATGGGTTTAAGGATTCTAGGATTAATTTTATAAATGTATGTATCGTGGGTTCTCAATTGGAATTCCTATTGAATGGAATTTTTGGCTTATGTTAAAGGAAATCAAGAAAGGAAAGAGTAGCAAGGGGAGAGGTCTCTTTGAGCAAATATTAAGCAAGGAAATTCAAGGTGTGTTTCATGTTTATAATTGAATAATGAGCCATTAAAGTTTTTCCAAATCAAGAGAGTAAAATGATTTGAAGTACTTCATAAATGTGCATATATTGTTTTTAAATGAATTAAAGAGTTTGCTTATATGTGTGTATATGTTTAATGGATTAGATTTGAATTGTTATGAATCTGAAAAAAAAATGCATTGTGATATATGATCATGTTATGCCATTGAATTGTGTCATGGCATTTTGATTTGAATGGAAAGAAGAAAAAGAACATGAAAAGTATGAAAGCATTTCATTTTGATAAAATGATTTTGAGCATTGCTTATGTGCTTTGTTTGGGTGAGAGAGGAACCGTTTCCTAGTCATGTGCACGTCGACATAAAGCCTTCTCCTGGCTGCTCGCTTATGGCCCACGAGATCTGAAAAATGGACTCGTTTCGTTCATAGAGTAAACTTTGGTTTCTCTGTTTTGTTTCACAGAACTCTCGAGCCATTTATTGTGCATTGCATATGTGAATTGTTAAGTTGATGCATACATGATTTGTATTATTGTGAATTGGTTCAGAATTGTGTTTTTCTTAAACTCAATAAAAATTTTCTATGACAAATGAATAATTTCAATGATTTTGCTTATTTCTCGTTTATAAACATGTTACCCACGAGCTTTCAAGCTCACCCCCTTTTCTTCCCATCTCTAGGTGATTAGGCAAGACATCGAGTGAAAGAGAGACAAGGCCTCACTCTGAATTTGCATATTTTGTATTTGAAGTCATTTCATGTAACACATGGCATTAGTCGTATTTCGAGAACTATTGGCTTATGTATCTTTCGTGTCTTCTTTGGATTTTGAAATTGATATTGTAATATGGCTTGGAATGCCACTAAATTTTGTAAAACTCTAATTTATGATGAAAATGAAATATGGATTTGTGTATGGACATAAAATGTGAATTTGTATATGGATGACTATGATGAATGTTGAGCATGAATGGTTGATATATATATATATATATATATATACATGTGTATACACATCAGTGAGACGTTATGGAAAAGACATATAGGAATTATGAATGATGAGATGTAGTTAATTGTGACAAGTCAAATGAGCTGAGATTTAAGAATGGATGAAGAAAAGTTGGCATTTAATGGTTATAAAATGAGGTGGAGTTGAAATATGACTTAACTATGGATAAGGTTAAGTTGGAATTAAGTGCACTTAAGGAAGTTATCAAATTGAGATGATGAATCTTGAACATGAGCTATTGTTATATATATATATATATATATATATATATAAGTGGGATATTATGGAAATGAAAGATAGGATTTTTGTGGATGAAGAGAGTTGGATGCAAGTGATAAATGAAATGAGTAGATATTAGAGAGTCTAATGGAATAATATTGATAGTTGAATGGT